>JAPDSC010105423.1:564242-581773 GCA_026290005.1 Latrodectus geometricus | reverse complement strand
TGCTTATAGAGGCTGCTTCAGAATCTCAAGCAGCAATTCTGGCAAGTATGAAAACTCTGGCAAACTTAGAAGTGACTGTCTCACCTCATGGCAATCTCAACTTTTCCTGTGGTGTTATCTCAGCAAGGGATTTATTATATACGCCGACGGAAGAAATTCTTGAAAATTTGCAAGATCAGAAGGTCTGTGGCGTAAGACGCATTACAGTCAGACGGGATGGTAACATTATTGATACCAAACACCTGATTCTGACTTTTGCGACCCCAGACCTTCCGCAGTACGTAAAGGCTGCGTACATGAATTTACCCGTCAGGCCATATATCCCGAATCCCTTGCGTTGTTTCCAATGTCAGCGCTTTGGACATTCGAGAAACGCTTGCAGAGGCAAACTCACCTGCGCTCGCTGCGCGGTGGTTGGCCACGATAGCTCGGACTGCAATGCGAAGGAGGTTTGTGTCAACTGTCATGGTGACCATCCCTCCTACTCTCGAACTTGTCCTCAGTATTTGCTGGAAAAGGAGATCACCACGGTAAAAGTACAACAGAAATGTTCATATCCTGAGGCGAGAAAAAAAGTCACTTCACGTACTCCCCAACCAGGAGTGAGTTATGCCAATGCTGCCAGAAAAGTCACCAAATCGAGCAGCACCCAAACAGAATCATTTTCTATTTCCCCAATTAAATTACCCCAATTATCTGACAAGCCAAAATTCAAAAAAACTCCGACATTCTCAAAAAAGGCTCCTTTTGCCAAATCAAAAGCGGAGAAAGCTCTTAAATTAAAAAATTCAAAAGAACCAAAAAGACGATTAATTTCCACCCAAAACGCTTTCTCCTGCTTGGAGACTGACGCGGTGTCCTTATATCCCTCGGACGACGATGTATCGTTCGAGGAACTGATAGATGACCCGCCTTCCAGCTCCGGAAAAGGAGCCCTACAATTTAAAAAATAACTTCCTTTGTTTCTTGGAACTGCCATGGTTTGCGTTCACATCATGATGACATCAAAACTCTAATAACAAAATATAATCCCGCATGTTTGGCACTTCAGGAAACTTGCCTGAAGTCCACTAATAACATCAACATGCGTGGATTTAATTGCTTTAGAAAAGACTGTGGTGACGATGGTTCAGTGTCTGGTGGTGTTTGCATATTAACATCCAATAACTACCCCAGCACTGTCCATCCATTAAATACTACTCTACAGGCTGTAGCTATAAGAATACATACAACATGCTTAATTACAGTCTGTAGTTTGTATTTGCCACCACATGATGTCATCCGCCAAGAAGAACTCGATGCATTAATGGATCAGCTGCCTACACCGTTTTTGTTAGTAGGTGACTTTAACGGACATAATCCTCTGTGGGGAAGTGATGATACTAATTCTCGCGGTCGTCAGATAGAGCAATTTATTTCTGATAATTGCCTCTGTCTGATGAATACCGACGAGAAAACATATTTCCACTTACCCACAAGAACATTTCATTCCCTCGATCTCGCCATTTGTTCACCATCCCTTCTGCCGTTGTTAAATTTAACAGTAGGGAATGATCTGCATAATAGCGATCATTTCCCACTCGTCATCTCCCAGACTGGAGGTAGTAGCGTGCGACATCGCTTACCTACTTACGTGTACAGTCGGGCAGATTGGACGTTATTTACACAATTGGCAGTCGTTGATGATAAAATGGTTACGATCGAGGATATTGATAATGCCGTAAATAAAGTCACTGAAACAATTATAGGAGCAGCTGATACTGCAATACCTAAGAGTTCTTCTACACCAAAAAGGCGTTGCAAACCTTGGTGGAACAAGGAATGTCAAGAAACTTATAAAAAACAAAGGAGGTTATGGGGGTTATTTCGGAGATACCCCACAACGGAGAATCTAATTGCCTTTAAGAGAGCAAAAGCATTAGCTCGCAGAGCTCGTCGACGAAGTCAGAAGGAATCCTGGTCTCGCTATGTCTCTTCAATTACATCTTCAACATCCAGTAAGCAGTTATGGAGAAAAGTAAAAGCAGCCAATGGTATTTATAGAGAATTAGCAATTCCTATTTTAAAAACCGGAGCTGCTATATACTCTTCTCCTGCAGACATTGCTAACGTCTTTGGTGAAACATTTGCTAACGTCTCAAGCTCCGACTCTTATAGTCCTTCGTTTTTAAGGACTAAGAGTCGAGCCGAGCAAATACCAATTCGTTTCAACCATAGACAAGCTTTGCCTTACAACTGCGAATTTCGGATGTTGGAATTGAAGCGAGCATTACAGCAGGCCAATAATACCAGCCCAGGACCTGATGGAATCAGTTACCAAATGCTTCGACATTTAAGTCCAGACTCCCTGTTGAACTTATTGTATTTGTTCAATAGGATCTGGACTGAAAATGAATTCCCGTCAATTTGGAATGAAGCAACTGTAATTCCGGTCCTTAAACCTGGTAAGGATCCTTCAGAACCTTCAAATTATCGACCAATAGCTCTGACGAGTTGCCTTTGTAAGACTCTCGAACGTATGGTCAACGCCCGCCTCGTACATGTCTTAGAAGAAAAGAAATGTATACATGTCAATCAGAGTGGATTCCGTAAAGGAAGATCCACTCTTGATAACATTACTTTTTTGGAAACCCAAATCCGCAACGCATTTGTGCGGAGAAACCATCTGGTTTCCATCTTCTTCGACATAGAGAAGGCATATGACCGTACCTGGCGATACGGAATTCTCCGTACTTTATATAATTTTGGCTTTAGGGGTAATCTTCCGATATTCCTACAAAACTTTTTACGCTCCCGTACTTTTAAAATACGTATTGGATCCTCTACCTCCAATACTTTTATACAAGCCGAGGGTGTACCCCAAGGCTCCATTTTAAGCGTCACTATTTTTAATTTATACATCAGTTCCATACTTCATCTTCTATCATCGTCAGTTCATGGCACGATGTATGTGGACGACCTGCAAATATCTTGCCAAGGATCAAATATGCGTTTAATTGAGAGACAATTACAAACATCTGTAAATAAAATAGCTGCATGGTGTGCAGAGAATGGCTTTACAATATCTCCTAGCAAGAGCTGCTGTGTCCATTTCTGCAGGAAGACCAGTGTTCATAATGATCCTATTATCCATCTAAATGACACTACAATACCCGTGGTCAACGAAATCAAATTTCTTGGTGTTTTATTTGACCGAAAATTGACCTTTCTTCCGCATATTTTACATCTGCGGAAGAAGTGTGAGCGATCGCTTAATATCCTCAAGGTGTTGTCAAATACATCTTGGGGTGCTGATCGCTTGTCACTCCTTCGGGTCTACCAAGCACTCATTTTGTCTCGTATTGACTACGGAAGTGTTGTATATGGATCTGCTAGGTCTTCAGTTTTACGCAGATTGGACACTGTGCATCACTCTGCTTTGAGAGTATGTTCAGGCGCATTCCGCACGTCACCCGTCCAGAGTCTTTATGCGATTTGCCAACAACTGCCTTTAGACCTGAGACGGATGCAGCTGTCTCTCAATTACTACGCAAAGATCATGTCTGATCGACAACATCCTATACGTTCCTTGGCCATTTCTCCTGCATTAAAGAGACTATATGATGCTCGACCTTATAGCATCCAACCCTTTCTCACTCGAACTAAAAGTCAACTCTATTTGACAGACCTACATGATGTCCGTTTTATTAAAACGGACTTACAATCACATCCACCCTGGTATGATCCACAGATAACTATTATTAATCCATTTGCCCAATATACAAAATCGGACACAACTTCAATGGTTTTTCAACAGCTGTATCTATCTCATCGCTGTCAGTACGCATCATATACGCCTGTATTCACGGATGGTTCCAAAACAGCAGGACATGTTGGCTGTGGCATTTTTTATGCTAATAGCCGTTATGGTTACAGCCTTCATACGTCCTGCTCCATCTTTACCGCTGAAGCTACGGCTGTTCACCAAGCCCTTCAGCTAGTGAATACAGAGCAGTTTAATAAAATCTGCATTTATACTGACAGTTTGAGTGTTTTAGAAGCGTTGAAAAACTATAACAATTGTCATCCAGTTGTGTCCAAGATTTTCGGAGCATTGGATTCCCTTGCTGGCAAGGGTTACGACATCATTTTCTGTTGGGTCCCAGGTCATGTAGGTCTAGAGGGAAATGAAAAGGCTGATGCAGCTGCTAAAGCTGCATCGTCTGTACTTCATTCATCTGTCCCTCTGTTCGACGTGAGAAGGGTTGTTAAAAGATTTGTAAACTCTCTCTGGCAGGAGTTATGGAATATGCAGGTCACAAACAAACTACGTGCCATTTTTTCATACCTCATCCCATCAGCAGTTTTACCGTTACGAAGAGCAGACGTCAGATTGACTCGCCTTCGTATCGGACACACACGTTTCACACACAGGCATCTATTTCTAAGTGAGTTAAACCCATGGTGTGAAGCGTGTGATGTACCATATACTGTATCACATATTTTAATTTCATGCAAAGATTTTAACAATGAACGCTTATTATTTTTTAAAACAGACTTTTTAACATTATTTGATTTATTGGGGGAACCACCCCATGCAAACTTGTTTGCTTTTTTAAGATCAATTGGCTTTTTAAATTTTATTTAATTTGGTTTATATTTATAAAATTATAAATAAATTTAACTTTCGTTTTTAAATTTTACTCAATTTGACTTTTAAATTATACACTTATACATAAATTTTTGTTTTTTAATACATTTTAAATGTTGTTTGGGTTTAAAAATAAATAAAATAAAAAATAAATAAATGCAAAATTGAAATTTTACTCTTGGCGCAGCTTGTCCAATTTTGGACCTTGCGCCATAAAACCCAACCCAACAACAACAACAACAACCCTCGGACGATGATGTATCGTTCGAGGAGCCGATAGATGACCCGCCTTCCAGCTCCGAAAAAGGAGCGCTACAATTTAAAAAATAACTTCCTTTGTTTCTTGGAACTGCCATGGTTTGCGTTCACATCATGATGACATCAAGTCTCTAATAACAAAATATAATCCCGCATGTTTGGCACTTCAGGAAACTTTCCTGAAGTCCAAGAATACTATTAATATGCGTGGATTTAATTGCTTTAGAAGAGACTGTGGTGACGATGGTGCAGTGTCTGGTGTTGTTTGTATATTAACATCAAATAATTTCCCCAGCACTGTCCATCCAATCAATACAACTCTACAGGCTGTAGCTGTAAGAATACATACAACCTGCTTAATTACAGTCTGTAGTCTGTATTTGCCGCCACATGATGTCGTCCGCCAAGAAGAACTCGATGCATTAGTGGATCAGCTGCCTACACCATTTCTGTTAGTAGGTGACTTTAACGGACATAATTCTCTGTGGGGAAGTGATGATACTAATTCTCGAGGTCGTCAGATAGAGCAATTTATTTCTGATAATTGTCTCTGTCTGATCAATACCGACGAGAAGACATATTTCCACCTACCCACAAGAACATTTCATTCTCTCGATCTCGCCATTTGTTCACCTTCACTTCTGCCATTGTTGAATTTAAGTGTAGGGAATGATCTGCATAATAGCGATCATTTCCCTCTTGTCATCTCCCAAGCTGGAGGTACTAGTGTAGAACAACGTCTACCTACGTACGTGTACAGTCGGGCAGATTGGCCTTTATTTACACAATTGGCAGTTGTTGATGATAATATGGTCATGATCGATGATATTGATAATGCCGTTCAAAAAGTCACCGAAACAATTATAAGTGCAGCTGATACTTCTATACCTAAAAGTTCTTCTATAACAAAAAGGCGTTGCAAACCATGGTGGAACAAAGAATGTCATCAAACTTATAAAAAACAAAGGAAGTTATGGGGGATTTTCCGGAGATACCCCACAACGGAGAATCTTATGGCCTTTAAGAGAGCAAAAGCATTAGCTCGCAGAGCTCGTCGTAGAAGTCAGAAGGAATCCTGGTCTCGCTATGTATCCTCCATTACATCTTCCACATCCAGTAAGCAGTTATGGAGAAAAGTAAAAGCAGCCAATAGCATCTACACGGAATTTTCAATTCCTGTCTTGAAAACCGGAGCTGCTATATACTCTTCTCCTGCAGACATTGCTAACGTCTTTGGTGAAACATTTGCTAACGTCTCAAGCGCCGACTCTTATAGTCCTTCGTTTTTAAGGGCTAAGAGTCGAGCTGAGCAAATACCAATTCGTTTCAACCACAGACAAGCTTTGCCATACAACTGCGAATTTCGGATGTTGGAATTGAAGCGAGCATTACAGCAGGCCAATAATACCAGCCCAGGACCAGACGGAATCAGCTATCAAATGCTTCGACATTTAAGTCCAGATTCCCTGTTGAACTTATTGAATTTGTTCAATAGGATCTGGACTGAAAATGAATTTCCATCACCCTGGAGCGAAGCAATAGTGATTCCGGTCCTTAAGCCTGGTAAGGATCCTTCAGAACCTTCACATTACCGACCAATAGCTCTAACGAGTTGCCTTTGTAAGACTCTCGAACGCATGGTCAACGCCCGTCTCGTATATGTCTTAGAAAAAAATAAATGTATACACATTAATCAGAGTGGATTTCGTAAAGGGAGATCCACTCTTGATAATATTACATATTTGGAGACCCAAATTCGCCATGCATTTGTGCGAAGGAATCATCTGGTCTCCATTTTCTTTGACATCAAGAAGGCATACGACCGTACGTGGCGATATGGTATTCTCCGTAAATTATATGATTTTGGCTTTCGGGGTAATCTTCCGATATTCCTTCAGAATTTCTTACGCTCCCGAGTTTTTAAAGTTCGTATTGGACACCTTTTGTCCAATACTTTTAATCAAGACGAGGGTGTTCCCCAAGGCTCAATTTTAAGTGTAACCATTTTTAATCTATTCATCAGTTCCATGCTTCATCTTCTATCATCCTCAGTTCATGGCACAATGTATGTTGATGACCTGCAAATATCTTGCCAGGGATCAAACATGCGAGTAATTGAGAGGCAACTACAAACATCTGTTAATAAAATAGCTGCATGGTGTGCTGAGAATGGCTTTACAATATCTCCTAGCAAGAGCTGTTGTGTCCATTTCTGCAGGAAGACCAGTATTCACAATGATCCCATTATTCATCTAAACAACACACAAATACCTGTAGTCAACGAGATTAAATTTCTTGGTGTTACATTTGACCGCAAGTTAACCTTTCTTCCGCATGTATTACATCTGCGGAAGAAGTGCGAGCGATCGCTTAATATCCTCAAGGTGCTTTCAAATACATTTTGGGGTGCGGATCGCACGTCACTACTTCGGGTCTATCAAGCACTTATTTTATCTCGTATTGACTACGGATGTGTTGTGTATGGATCTGCTAGGTCTTCTGTTTTACGCAGACTGGACACCGTTCATCACTCTGCTTTGAGAATTTGTTCAGGCGCATTCCGCACATCACCCGTCCAGAGTCTTTATGCAATATGCCAACAATTGCCTTTAGACCTGAGACGAATGCAGCTGTCTCTCAATTACTACGCTAAAGTTATGTCTAACATTAAACATCCTTTACGATCCTTGGTATATACTCCTGCCTTACAGAGATTATATGATGCTAGACCATATAGCATCCAACCCTTTCTCAGTCGAACTAAATATCAACTGTATTTAACAGACCTACACGATGTCCGTTTTATTAAAACGGACTTACATTCACATCCACCCTGGTATGATCCACAGATTAACATCATTAATCCATTCGCTCAGATTAGAAAATCGGACACAACCCCAACCATTTTTCAACAGCTTTTCTTTTCATATCGCTGTCAGTATTCATCTTACACGCCTGTATTCACAGATGGATCTAAAACTGCAGGAAATGTTGGCTGTGGCATATTCTATAATAATGCCAGTTATGGTTACAGCCTTCATACGTCCTGCTCCATCTTTACAACCGAAGCTACCGCTATTTTTCAAGCTCTTCAGCTAGTGAATACAGAGCAATTTAATAAAATCTGCGTGTATACTGACAGTTTGAGTGTATTAGAAGCGTTGAAAAATTCCAATTATTGTCATCCTGTTGTGTCCAAGATTTTCGGAGCATTGGATTCCCTTGCTGGCAAGGGTTATAGCATCATTTTCTGTTGGGTCCCAGGTCATGTAGGTCTAGAGGGAAATGAAAAGGCGGATGCAGCCGCTAAAGCTGCAGGGTCTTTACTCCATTCATCTGTCCCTCTGTTCGATGTGAGAAGGGTTGTAAAAAGATTTGTAAATTCTCTCTGGCAGGAGTCATGGAATATGCAGGTCACGAACAAACTGCGTGCCATCTTTCCATACCTCATTCCATCATCAGTTTTACCGTTACGAAGAGCAGATGTCAGATTGACTCGCCTTCGTATCGGACACACACGTTTCACACACAGACATTTGTTTTTAAATGAATTGAATCCATGGTGTGAAACGTGTGATGTACCATATACTGTCTCTCATATTTTAATTTCATGTCCTAATTTTAACCTTTACCGTTTTAAATATTTTCAAACAGACCTTTTAACCATATATGATTTAGTGGGGGAGCCACCCCACCGAAACCTTTTTTCCTTTTTTAAGGGAAATTGGTTTCCTTAATTTTATTTAAATTTTATGAATTTTGTTCTACTTTTATATACTTATTTCGATTTTAAAACTATTATATACAATAATTTTTGTGTTTTAAATTTTTAATGTTGTGTTTGGGTTTTGCTTAAAATCTGTAAATTTTCTTTAAAACTCAATTTTTGGCGCAGCTTGTCCTCTTTGGACCTTGCGCCACAAAACCCAACCCAATCAATCAATCAACCATCTGAAGGTTGCCAATACTGCTTCACATGCATCGACCGTTTTTCAAAGTGGCCAGAAGCCTACCTTATGGTGGATATCACAGCGAAGTCAGTGGCTTCAAGCTTCTACGCTGGATGGATTTCAAGATTCGGACTACCTCTACGAATTACAACGGACCAGGGCACGCAATTTGAAGCTTCACTTTTCGATGCCCTGACCAAATTCTTGGGTACTGCTCGACATCGCACAAGTCCCTACCATCCACCTGGCAATAGCCAAGTGGAAAGATTCCACCGACAACTAAAGGCAGCCATCAGAGCTCACGGTACCATTCAATAGACCTCAACTCTCCCTGCCATCCTTCTGTGGTTCAGAGCTGCATGGAAGGAAGATCTACAAGCAACTGCAGCAGAGATGGTATTAAGTCTTCAAGTTGCTCATTCGCGGGCGGGAAACTACGGTAAATATAGATCGTGTTAAGCCCGCCTACATTGCCAAAGATGAAGATTATCCTGTGCCCCACTCCGAACAAGAGACGGAAGCGACAGAAGAGGAAACAATATCTACATTTCCAAGTGTCATTCCAACTACCACAGTTACACGCTCAGGTCGCCGTGTGCATTTCAACAGGCGGTACCTGTAACTATTGAAAAAAATCTCGCTATCGCTGGTGTGGGGCTACTGTAGTGGTCCCGCAGCAAAACGTAAACAACGCGGCGGATGAATAAACTGATGATTAGGCAGAAAATTCTAAAACAGTCAGTCGGATCGCAGTGCTTTCGAACAAAACTCTCCAAGAGAAACGCTCGCTATTGCATTGGTGAAACTTTTGTGAAACTTGTTAAATGCTATAATTTCCTTTTTTATTCGATAATGTCTCTTATATATTAATTGTACATAATAATTATTGCTCATTAAAAATAGTTATGTTTTGATTAAACTTAAATTGTTTGGCTATTCATCGACATCACTATAGAAATCTTACTTTTAAAAAATCTGTTTTCATCAATTAAATTAAATAATAAGCTAATAGTTATTACTTTACTGTAAAAACTTTTACTGCAAGTGAAACCGTAAATATAAATCATGTGGGATATACATTTCGATAATGGATTTCGTAATTTGAATCGGATATGATTCTCAAAAACCTGCAATATTTACTCATTTGAGATTAGCAAGCAAAAATTAACTTCTGAGAATGAGAATAAATAGAATAACACATTTATTAATATATACAAACAAAAAATGCAAAGTAACTTTCGGATACTTGTGTATATTAGCTGAATAAAATTTATTGAAACTAACTTTTGTCTTTTTTATGGATTGCATTTAAAATATTTCATTAGCATGTGTTCGATTCAAACAGAATTGTATGCATTGTATCACTGCTATATACACTATCACAATTCAACATTCCCAGGAAACTTGAGTATATAACATAAGTTTCTCAGAAAACTTGTAGAGATGCATTAAGTCCATTAGTTCCGAATTTGTAATCTAAATCGAATCTTTTGTTAACTGGATGTAAACAGTAAGATTATTTGATCTTTTTGATACTATGCTTGTTAGTATATATATTTAATTTCAGCTTAACTATTAATTAAATTATGTGCATCAAATTTATTGCTTACTCAAAATTTAGTAAAACATCTGCTTTAACATTCTAATATTGATTTTTGCTCCTCATATTCTTCAATACTTAGTTTAATTACGATAGTTTATTTCAATGGGATGAGTTCTCTAAATAAACTGATATAATGCTAAGAATTAAAATTTTAAATAAGAAGTTTCTAATATGAGAAATAAAATATTTTAAAATATATTAAGACATGTTAAAAGCTTTTTATACAAAAGTAATGATGTAGAAATTAAAAATAATTTCTTTCTTGTAAGAGAGAGAGAGAGAGAGTCAGTTTATTCTCACAAAAATATATTTTATATCAAGTAATTTAATTAATACTGTTAAAAATATTTGTTTAAGCCAGTTAAAATTAGCTAGATATTTATAGCTTTATAATAATTAAATGAAGAAACAATTTTAAATATGTTTATAAATATATTTTTTCAATTCTCTTTATTAAATTAGCACTTCTAACCATTTGTATAACAAAACAAATATTTCATTGAAGAGCGAAAAGTTACAAAGTTTGTTTTAATTTTTTATTTATATATACATTCATTCTTTGAAAATATTTAATTATTAGAATATTTTTGTTAACAGTAAAGTGTTAAGATTTCTAAAAAGTTTTTAATTTATTCCAGTATCTGATCAAAACAATTGGAACTATTCGGTCAAATATATGCATATTCTTTATAACTAAATTTAATAAACAATTAATAAAAATCATCCTATTTTAAATATTTAATATGAAAACATTTATCGATTTATATTCTGAACAAAAAATTTAATTTTATTCTACATTTTATACTCATAAACGTTTTCCTGGTTAATTAAAATTGTCTTTTTAAATTATGAGAAAGCACACAAGAAATGTTTACACATAAATGAGTTGAGACAAAATTAAAAGAAAGATTTTTTTTTGTTGCTTTTATAATTTTAGAAATTACTTCATAGCATTAGAAGTATTTTGTTAATTTTAAAAAATACTTGCAATGATTGAAATTAATTAACGATTATACAAACTTACTAATTGACTATGTGAAACTACAATAATTTTAATTTATTTGGGAAATTAAAGGAAAAGTAATTTTACTATTTTCATTATAAAAAAATAATGAAACTGAAGGATGATTAAAATGAATGTTTTATAATTTAACTGAGTAAATTTTTTATTTTTAAAATTATTATAATGATCCTCAAAAATTATGAACTGAATGTATTTCTCCATCACCTTTTCCAATCAATTGTATGTTTGAACATAAATCTATCTTTCAATTATTTAATATTAATAAATAGAATTCAACAATTTATATGCCAAAAATATGCTAATGACGTTGTGTTGGTAAAAGTTTTACCAATACAACGAAATAGAAATATTTTTACATATCTATAAGTAAACTAAGATACACTTTAAAACTTAACTTTATCAAAAAAGGTACAATATAAATGTACACAGTTTTTAAACTGCACTAATTAAAATAACTTTAAAATCTGAATAAAAATAGAGAAATGTAGCACAATTAAAACCATTTATAATTGTACCTTCCCTTGAAGCAAAGTTCTCACAATAAATGAATCATGAGCGTCCAGCCAGTGAGTTTTCAAACTCCTCGTTATCGAATCTAGGGGTTGAACTTTAAGTCCAGCAGTGAAGCTGTTTGCCTCTTCCAAGGGGCTCTGGATAGCCAACAAATAGGTTATAGTTTCTTTCTCGCAAAAAGCATTTTAATAACTTATTCAAAAAATGATGAAAACTTATAAGTAGATAAGAATTTTAATGTGTCATCGGCACAATATTTGCTCTAACATTTCAATATAAATCCTGTGTATTCTAAATCTGTCAAATAATATATAAATACTAATATAAATCTGTATAATATTAATGAGTTTGCAGTCAAACTCAGGTTAAATTCTAAAAGTATTGAATATTTCAGAATACATAAAAATTATGGTAATGTGAAATTTAAGAGAAATCTGAAACATTTCTTGTCACAATTTCTTTAAAATTTCATTAAGGTTATCTTTAAAACATAAAGCAAAGAGTATCTAGTTTACCCTGACTAATTTACACTGTATGTGTACAACTCATTCTAAATTTGTGATAAAATTTATTTTCAATGTCATGCATTAAATAAGAAATTTGATGGGAAAAAAATGTAAGTCTTAAATAATATATAAAAATGAAGACAAAATACCTCCAATAATTAGTTAAATTTCCTTTTATTATGCCAAAGCCATGGCTTTTTACTATACACAATATTTCTATTTTACAAATAAGAAAAAAAAGCAGTACTGGAAAAAGAACACATACAAATTGCTTACACAAGAGACAAAATTGTGAGTTAAAACTTGACTGACATTAAATACATAGATTAATCTTCAAAAATCAATGTATTTTTAACTAAAAACAACTTATCCCAATAAAAACATTTTTAAAATAGAACCACAATGTAAAAAACAGCGTGTCAATTGAAATATGCATATATTTAAAATTTTATGTTCAAAACTAAAGTATTAATTCATAATTAGAGTCATTAAATTTTTAAATTTATTTAACTAAGAATTTGTTAACTATACTCTAATCAGACTAGTTTTTTAAGCTAAATTAGTTTATTAAAATATTGTGTTCAATCATAATTCTAAATTTTTAATTTTGATGATTTTAACCATTTAAAAAAAGTGTCAAAACCTTCTAATAAAAGGGAAATAATTAAAGTCTCAACAAATGAGATTAATAAGCACAAGAAGCGAACATTCAACCAGGCAATTTGCATAACTCATTATTTATATCTTTCAACATACAAAACAGCATACAAATCTTCAAATTTATACATTCTCGTACAAATACATTTCAAAATGCATGAAGGTCAATACTGTCGTTTATTTCTAAAATAAAAAATCATTACATTTACATCTGCTATAAAGACGTTTCTGCTGCTTTCTTTACTGTGATAGCTAGCAGTATAAAATATACAAGTGTAAAGCTTTCTCTCCTAAAAAAGTAGACAAGAAAAATGATGGGCAATTAAAAGTAGTACTTTTCATGCCTCTTTAAGTGCATACCTTTTTATAATTAAGAAAACAGCACCCATGTGTAGAATTGTCATTCCAGTCACAGCATATAAATAAATTACTTCTGTGTAAGTCAAACCATGATAGAACTGTATAAGATCAGAAAAATAGGAATAAATAATTGGCTTTCAGAAAAGTTCAAACTTTCAGTTCTTTGTTTCTAAAGTTTGAAAAAAAAAATCAGATCACTGAGATAGGAACCTTTGCCCTGATTACTTTACACACAAAAAATTTCTATGATTGACTTACATTAAATCATTTAAACCAAAATTTCATTTTATATCAATTTACTCATTAAAATGAAATTTATAAAAACAAATTATTGATGCTGTATTAAACAAATATTGTAAAGACAAGACTTGGAAAAATCACACTTTATACATTTATTAACATGCTGTCTGTTGATATACTTCTTGTGCTTTGATTTCAGCCCGATTAGGTTTTTTCATAACTGGAGGTGGCTTACTTTTCACAGGTGGTTTGAAAGTAGACACACCTGTATTTACAGTAGGTTCAACCTTTTCTTGGTTATCTTTGTTTTGGATATCATTGTTAGTTTTTTCAGCCTTTACCCAACTTAGTTCAACAGTTTCAATTTTCACACCACCATTATTTGGCTGAGGAGGAGATACTTGTTCAGATTGTGCGTCACAAGTTGCAGGTTTGTCTTTGGAATCCAGCGATAAATCTGGCGAAGCTGGCCCTAAATTATCACCTGTACTGGCACTACGCCTAACAGCATAGAATGTTTGAGTTTGTGCATCAAGAGATTGCGGACCAGTTACATGACTCGCACTGCGAGACATTGTTCCCTTTTTCATGGTGCACTGATTAGACTTTGCAAATCGCTCAGCTGCAGTAAGTTCTGGACTATCTGTATTGCTGCCAGGACTTAAAAGAGAATTATCATCAGGTGGACTTTTTGAGCCGTTTTTGGCACCAGAAACTGGACTAGGTAAATTTATAGGAAGATCCAGAACAAGATCTGGAGCATCTTTGCATGCCTTCTTTGGTCTTCTATTATTTTCATCCAGAATGTGTGAACAATGTGTATCAATGATTGCTGTTTCACGTTCAATACCAAGACTAATATTTAAATCTGGTGGTTCGGGTAATTTACCATTATCCAAAATACCCGAATCCAAATCTGCGCCATCTGTTCTAATAGAAAATGGTTGAGAGCCTTCCCACTCTGGAGTTTGTGGATGTAAACTACTTAAACTTCTGCGATCTAAAGAGGAAGTTGAACTGCAGTCTTCAAGAGCTCCAGATGTTGACAAGGATTTTGGGCTATGACTTATTCCTGAGAGAGAATCACTACTGCTGCTAGTTCGTCTTTTTTCACTTCCATCTATACTACTTTTATCTCTATCCTCATCTCTAAATTAAAAAAAAAATATTAAGTGATTTTAAAAGGTTTTACCTAATTATAATTTATTTTTAAAATTATTCTACAGGTATATCATAAAACATCTTTTAATCTACAAACTTCATTATGTGTAATGTTTAAATTCTACACATTGTATAAATTTTCAATTTTGTGTTTAGTTTTTAAAAGACATTTTGAGACATCTATCAGCACATGTTATAAAATCTATCATTTTTTATATACTTTGAATTTTGATCGTATACATACAATGCTTAAAGAGACATTTTACCAGGGTATAAAATTTAAAAGTTGAAAAGACTAACAGTAATTGACCAAGCAATATTAGTCTAATTTAGGAGTGATAATTATTTTAATTATAATATTTTATCAAAAAATTTACAACATACAAAGGTGCAATCAAAAAATTAAATTTTAGGATATTTAAAATATTTATTCAGCATTTCAAATAAACTTGTAATTAAAAGAAAGATAAGGTGCCAGAGGGCAATCGGACATATTTGGATTTACTGTTTCTGGAAAATCAAATTACAATTTAAAAATACTTATATTTTAATATCTATTACTACAATAAACATGGACAAAATTTATTTAATCATAAAGAAAGACCACAAGTTAAATTTTCTTAATCAAAATTTAAATCATATCATTAATTTAAACATTCATATAATGCTTATCTTTAAAGTAATACTTAAAAATGCAGAAGAAATGTTACCTGATTTTCAAGAGGATATATTTATCTGGAATAAGTCCTTCCCTCCCTAGAAAACTGCCTCTCCACCAATCATTTGACACTTGATTTTGCAAGAAAAGTGTATCACCTTTCTTAAAAGAAAGCTCCCTTTGAGACCGAGCATTGAAATCAAACTGAGCTACAGCTTCCATGACTTCAGTTTCTAGAAACAAATTCATACATGAAATGTGAAGGTAGCAAATTCTATTTTATCTCAAGACAATAAAAAATGCATTGATAAATACTTTATTGATTGTTTTCAATGAATAAACAAAATCGGGTAACACTTAGAACAAATAAGATTAATAATTTATGTAACTTAACATATGAAAATGTAATTTAAGAACATAAGTACTTCTATCTGAAAAATTCATAAAAAACATTTCTTCTCAGATTTCACTTTTTTCAACTCCATGTTTAGAAATACTATTTTGTTATTAAAAACTGAATACAATTTATTACTTAGTCATTGTGTTTAAAAGAAATTATGATAATGTATTGAGTTTGTACAATTATTTATCACACATATGCATAACATTAAACAAATCAAGTATGCAATTCTAAGTGTTAGTGCAAATTTCTAAATCATTACTTGATGATTACTAAGTAACGATGAATGAGTAAATCAAATGAAAAAAATTCAAAAGAAACATAAAACATACTGCCAAACAAATTGAAGGCTATTTCTTGTTCAGGAAATACAGCATCTGAAATTTGTTACAACAATATTAGTTGTCGAACACTATCAAAGCTAAATAAAAGATTACAAAACAAAAATAAACAAAAATTATAGCAAAAGAAGAAAATTAAATTAACATAAATCATGCAATGAATTACAATGCCATGCATAATTTTCTACAATTAAAAATTATTTAACTCACTACTTTAAAGTTAGTAATATTATAAATTTATAATGTTTGGACAATAAAGTTAAAATAGAAACTTAAAAAATTAATAAAACCAAATAATTAAAATAGTTTTAGTATTGTGTTTTGAGAGAAAATCAGTAAATTCTTCATAAATTATATCCATGATTTCATTTACTTATACATTAAGTCACCCAAAACTTTTTTGAAATACTTTCATGGTTAATATTCATGGATAAAATCAGTGCTAAAATGACTGTCAACTTTTATTCTATACAAGATTAATGTTAAAAATGTCAAGTATAACATCTGAAGATTTTAATTTTTTCAATAACACACAGCAATCAATAAATTTAAATTATCATTAAATAATGTAAGACAAAAACAAATGTATTTCCTTACAATCTAAATTATTAGGAAAATTATTTTTACATTTAATTTTGATCATTTGATGAAAACTGTTTAGTCATTAATTATAAGAATTGTTTAATAATTCAGTTCATTATATATTAAAAGCACTGCATTAGATATATAACAAGCTCACCTTAATTAATTTTCTAGTAAATTATCAACAATGAGCTTACCTTCAAATAAAAACAAAACAAATATGCAAATAATTTTAAAAAATTACAAAAATTTACCATCTTCACTTTGTACAGTGTCTACTTCTGAATCATCAGTCAAATCATTCACAGGATCGGGTGGTGAATCTCCTACATCACTAAATACAGAAAAAAATACATTATTTGAACATTATTCATGTTAACTTAAGAATAAAATTGTAACATTTAAGGCATGCATAATAATTATATACTTAATAATTTTGATATAATTTATTTAAACTAATGGTTCATTTAGAGATTAAAGGGAAAAGATAGTTTAATTTTAAAAAGCAAATAATTTTTAACTTTCTCTTAAATGGTGGAGTTAAAACTAACACAAAAGCAAAATTAACATACTGAATAAATGATATTTTCTCCCTCCACAATCATTTCATAATATATATATATATATATATATATATATATATATATA
>JAPDSC010105423.1:549499-564142 GCA_026290005.1 Latrodectus geometricus | reverse complement strand
TATATATATATATATATATATATATATATATATATATTGTTTAAATGATAAAAATGTATATATCATCATAACATAAGTCCTTTTTTAAAGTTATATGATGGAATTATCACCAAAACTTCTGAATTTTCCATTTAAATTTTTTTCTGGTTGATATAACACAACATAAGCAATACCTTAATGAAATTAACATAACACTCTGTTTCCTTAAAATTTCTAATAAATTAGTTTTGCTTCATAATATTCATTACCGACAATATCTATTAACACTGATCAAGGATTTTGTTTCCACTTATAGTACGAGTCACTTCTTGTATACAAGAGTTAGATAATTCAATTGGGAGATTCAGTTTAAAGTATAATCTGAATTTTACAAACATCCATGTCTAAGGTGGAAATTGAGCTGTTCAAACATTCAGAAAGCATGATCAAAAGCATTTTGAATGGCAGCAGTCACATTCATTGAATCTCATTTTAAGAAGATTTTTTATTCGAATCTACAAATGTTTTTAAAACAAATAAAATACAGCTGTCTGATATCATTAGCATTTTAAATGACTTATGTTTATTAAATAGAATACTTTAAAAAGATTTATAAAACATATGCATCAAATGTATTATTAAAATATCTATAATTTACTATTTTGTTTCACAATAAAACTAATAAAAAATTACAATAAAATTAAATCCAGAATTTAACATGAAATAAATGGAAGAATCATTTCAAATTTCAACTAAATTTAAGATTTAAATTATGATACTAAATATTTACTTTTCATCAGGAACATGTGTACTGATGTACTTCTCATAAACAATGCCTCCATCTTCAGGGAATATTTCTTCTTGATAAATAATAATATTTTTAATAAGCTCATTTACTAAATTCTGGTATTGAACCTGATCTTTATCTTCAGGAATGGGTAGAAGAGTAGGACCAAAGCAAATCGCCAAATTGTATGGATCCATCATATTTTCATCACTAAATTCTGATAAGCTGAAAATTGAAAAAAAAAATTAATTGAGCATTAAATCTTTTTAAAGTAGATAGTATCTAGCTTTCAGCAAAATTTTAATTAAAAAAATTATTTTTTCATTAAATGGTATTTTTACTTACTGGTTGAGGAATGCAAACAAATATCTCAGAACAATAACCACTGATCTTGGTAAATTATTTACCACATCTCTAACTCGATGAATGAACTCCTTTTTAGACTCTACTTCTGTAAAAATATACCTTCTAACTGATCTTGTATTTTATAATATCAAATATAATTAATAGAATTATCATTTATATTAATTTTCACATTTAAAATAAAAATTTTTAATAACATCTCTAAAAACTGCAAATATTTCCCAATATAGATATAGCAATTTTTTGGTAAACTGACTTATCAAAAAATTAAATGACCTAAGACTTAAATGTGCTTAAAAACAAATTAATCATCATGAAACATCCATCCTTTTTTCTATTATATTCATTTAAAGCAGATTTTTTCTGTAACTTATATTAAACAAATGTAACCAAGAAAATTAAATGTTTCTTATTTAGACTGATTTTTAGTAGTATCCATTAATTTCTTTAGATAATAAAAATAATGCATTAATCAAAATTATACATGAAAAGATTTTATTTATAAAACAGAAAATAGTTAAAGCAAAACTAAAAACATTCACTTTTACTACAAACTAAATTTTACACTATCAAAAAATACTTAAGAAAAAATATTATGAAAAATTAATAAAAAATATTAATTTTAAATAATTTAATAAATATCTTCATATTTTTGATATTTTTCTAAATTATTAAATAATTCTGTAAATGTAATAGTAAAATATAGCTGGCTTAGTAAAACATCCACCATAAAAATAATATTACAATGAATATGTAAATTATGTCAGACTTTATTTGGTTAAGCAAGTACAAATAAAAAAAAATCTAAATTATAAAAAGAAACTAAATATTATTGTTTTAAGGAGAGGATTGCTTTTCCAAAATTGTACCAAAATTTGAATCACAGTAGCTTAACTATCGACACTGAAAATTAATATGAAATATAATTTAATAACTGTTTGTTTTAGTAACATAGGTACCAAAGTGGGAGCTCACATTTTATAAATCATTTTTAAAACTTAAGTTTCTAATTTAATTACTTCAGCTAAAACTATACCTATAGCTTTAAGCAGACATAAAAATTTGAAATATATTCAAACAATTGTTTAATTCAAACATACTTACGAGAAATATCAACAAGTTGATCAAAATAAAATATTGGGAAAAGAGGTTCTCGCAGCTCTCGCAAATACAGTTTGAGAACACCACCAACTGAATTAATATCACTGGCATCAGAAACATCAGCCAGTGGATCTTCCCCTAAAATAAATGAAATTTCTAAAAAACATGTCCATGAAATGCTTATCAGGTAAAGAACATTTTGTTTATGTGACAAACAAGAATTCATAACTACAACAAATTGCTTGAAAATAAAATTTTACAATTTTTTAAAATGGATCAATTCATAAAGTGTATTTTACTGAAATGAAACGAGAGTTACAACATACCTCTTTCAAATGTTTCCCTGAAATTATTAATTTCAACTTGTGATCCAGACACTCTAAAAATCCCTTGATGATGCAATCCTAAAAACAAAATATCAAAGTTTATTATATTTTAAAAAATAAGAAAGCAGACATAAAATTTTAAATAAGGAAGGACAAAAATCACTCACTTCATTATTGTTTTATTTTTAATTTTAAAAAAATTACGTACTTATGCTGATTTTTTAATGCAGTTTATAAATCATTAGAATAAAATTTATTCAGTTCATTCATAAACATAACAAAAGAAAGCAATTTTGTGCATTCAAAGTAATGAGTTAATTTATAAATGTAGTAGGGTTTCCTGATTTACCAATTACTTTTTAAACATATTCTTAAATAAAAATGTGTATAAAAACTAAATCTCTAATTTGAAGTAAGGATTTTATAATGTAACAAAAAAAATTCCCTTGATTATTCCTCTAATCAGTTATATTTGCAATTTCACTAGTAAAACATCCCTAACATAAGTAATTTTAAAATTACTTAATATACTATAAAATCACTTAATATAATTACTCTGAATACTGTATCAATAACAAATCTTTTCACTTGTGTGAATAAAAATTGAAGAAAATTATTTTTGAGTGATTTGTAAGATAAGCGTTCAAATTATCAGAGAAAAAATTGCTATGACATAAAATTTTGTTGAATTTCCTAGTTAATGCTACAAATTATACATAAGGCAGATAACCTAGGTAAATAAGCTTTATTTAAAAACAAATATATTCCATGCCATATAATATTAAAATACAACCAGAGAAGAAATTTAAACACTACTAACACTGACAAAATTTTCTTTTAACATAAAGTTAACTTTAACACTTTCACTTGTTAAAAGAAAAATAATTATGAGAGAGGGAGTCCTAGCTTATTGCAGAGATTTAAATTTTTCTTTTAAATTAACTGGCTTAAAGTAGATCAATAAAATGAGGGGAACAAACCCAAATTTTACAATAATGAAATAAAAACTTTATCACAACTCCTTTTTATATATAAATTATAAAATGTAAATACTGCTATACATTAGTACATAAAACTATAAAATGTATTTGAATGTAGAAAAAGAATGTTTCATTATAAATTTCCTAGAAATATTTTTCAAAAAATATATTGCAGAATGATTTCAAGTATAAAAAATAGTAAACAATGTAAAGAAATACAAAATTGAAATGCAGAAGAAAATTTAAATCAAAACATACATTTAAAAGCATTCTAATTAAAAAAAAATTTAAGAATGGTATTTTCCTGTATATAATCCGCGGATTATGCATTAAAAAAATTCCGAATTTCGTTGTGCATATTATATGCCCCCCTGGATAATCTGATAAAAAATATTTACCATCAGAAAAGCTTACAAGAAAGTTTTGAAAGAAATACTGTTTAAGTTTCATAAAATAAATAACAGGTGGTACCATGACACAGCTGAGTTAGTTAAGCTATAATCAGCTTTGTCCAATTATGTTCAAGAACGAATTTGGTTCTTTGTAAAGAAAGATATTACAGTTGCATTTCACTAATGTCATTTCGCCCTTTGTCTTGACATGAGCTGTTTCATTTTGAAAACATTCAAATTCATATATCATTATATGGAAGAGAAAATATTTAAGTTACTCAGCAGATTTTACACTAAAAGATATAGCGAAAGCAAATAAAAAAATGGAGACAAATGTGTTAATTAGAAGTGAAAAACACAGCAAGTGTGGCACTAAAAAAAAATGTATAAAATATGCAGTTTGTGAATAATAAATTTCTTTCATTTAATTTTTAACAAAGTAATTGTATATATTTTTAAATATGTCTAACATAATTTTAAAAGCTATTAGAAGATAATAATGGATAAGTTTCAAATGAATCTTCTTGAAATTATTGCAAAGGGTAATAAACTTGAGACAAAAGCTGATCGATCTCGAGCATTTATCTCAAGTTTATTACCCTTTGCGATGAAGTGGATCCAGACAGGATCTTTTTCATAGTAGATTTTTTTTTCCCCTGCATTTTTTGCATTTTTTTATTTTATGCGACACCCATGTTATCTACAGTACACATTTTAGACAAGTCACCGAAAAAAATTGCTGCGGATTACATACAGGAATATACAGTATTCTAGAAAAATTCCACCATAATATTTTTAACAACATTAAATTACATGCAGAAATATTAAACTAACTTACCATATAAATTAATAACTCTAATGCAACTTCTGATTATTAATGGAATTTCTTGGTTGGTAGCCTGAAAAGGTAAAAAGAGATTACTAAATATTTAAGCAGATATGACAAAGAAAAAAATTATCATATTTAAATTATAAATTAAGGAAATTAATTAAAAATAGAATACAAATGAAAAAATATACAAATTTTGAATGCATAATATTTTACCTCTAGGTATTCCTCTAAACTACCTCCAAAAAGCTTAGGCTGTCCAACTAAAGGAGTTCGTCCAATACGTTTCTTCCTTAATCTTTGAGGTAAATTGTGAGGCCTCACTGCAATATGTGGTGATGCTCCACCAGGCAGAACAGCATTTTCTTCACCTTCAATTCCAAGACCTTGACGAATCAAATCAGATTTTGCTTGAAGACGAGCAATCAAATTATTTGTCATGATATATTCTGAGAATTTCTGAAAGAATGTTTTAAAATATTTCAAAGTATTGAAAATTATTTTAAAATATTATTCTTATAATTTAGAAAATTTTAATAAAAAAAATCAAGTTAACATTATGATATTACAGCAAAAAATACTGAATATCCTAAATCTTTCTTTCTTAAAAATTTGATAGTACACAGCTTAAAAAAATGTATTAAATAAAAAGCTAAAGAAATTGTTTATAAAATATCAATAATTTAAGTTTATAAAATAAGACAAAAAATTAACATATATTATACTTTTTATTATAAGATTTATAACTTTCAATATAATAAAGAACAAATTTAGAGAATTACATTCAAATAAAAATCTTCAGTTTCTTGTTTGTCTGCTCGCCGTTTCAATGCAATAGTTTCTGGTTGTTTCAAGCCAATTTTATTTGCAGCATCTTCTTCAAATAATGTAGCACAATCAAAATCTTTAGTACTGAGCATTTCAAGCAAAGTTTTTTCAGCTGTTTCTAATGTTTTCCAAATCTTTGAAAAAGAAATAATTATGAAGTATTTACCTTGAAGAACACAAGCAAATATTTAAAGCAAGATTGTAAGCAATGACAAAATGTTAAAGGCATCATTTTTGACAAACATGAATAGATTAAATTTTAAAAAAATATCAGCAATCAGTACTAAAAAAATAAATTTAGGTAAAAAAAGATTACATATATTATCCACTTTTAATGTCATTATTATGTTAAAATAATAAATAAAAAAACCAAATATATAAAATTTAAACTTTAATTACAGAAATATTTTAAACAAAATACTACATATTGCTTACACTGTTTGTAAAAAATGTATGCAATTAAAAACATCAAATGCAATTTTGAAGCTAAACATTAAATACACACCTCTTCACTTTCAGTTTTAAGTGATGTAAGGCGATTTTTTACAAGCTTGTATCTTTGCTCTAACTCTTCTTGGATTGGTTTTTCAACACTGATTTGAGTAACCTACAATACAATTAAATGATTATAAATGCCTTCATGAAATACACTACTTACAGTCATTTGGAACAATATTTTACCTCATCTCCTTTGTGAGGCTGAAAGTCGAACTTCTTTGGCACCATGAAAGCAGAGTTATTGTACTCCAAGAATCTCTGCTTATCTACACGAGAGTCAAGGTTTGTAATGCACTTATTCATCCCATCAATGCTCATTTGTTGTGACTTTTTAAGGCACTCTTCAGCATTAATGGAAACCATGAGTGTGTGAGCAATTGATGTGTGGAAACCAAAATCCATACACTAAACAATAACAGAAAGATATTTTAACAAAAGATTTACTTTTTCTAATTATAAAAAAAGATTTTTTTTTTTTTTTTTTTTTTTTGTAATGCCATCATATAATTTTATGTAATAAAAATTAAATAAAATGCTTAAAATATAAACGAAAATAAAACAATTTTATTTCTGTCAAATAATTCAATACATTCTAAAATGATAAGGAATTATAATTTATTAATATCATTTTGAAAATTTTTTTTGTTTCGTATTTTACATTTTTAATCTCAGTATTATTTTACTTTTTAGTTTATTTTCAAACATATGAAGTTTTTAAATTATTTATTTCAAGAGAATAATTGCTAACTAAGTTTCAAAGATATTTTCCTTTAAAAATTTAATAAAAATTTTCAATTTCAAAATATTATTGCATAAGTTTATGATAAACTTAGTCATCTTTACAAAATGTAAATTTTTTATTCACTATCATAATAAAAAATAAAAAATTTTAAGAAATAGCATATACTTAATAGTACTTTTATAACTTTTGATCGATTAAAAAACAAGTAAAATGATTGTTGAACATTTTTATTGTTAAATAATATTCGGATCGATTTTAGACAGAATATATTGAGCAAGAGAAAATTTTCAAAAAGGCCTCAATATCAAAAACAAGCAAAATTAAAATTTGTATTTTAGCTTGTACTGATAATTTTTTTTTAAATTATGTACCAATAAATTTATAATTTCAATTAACTATTTCGTACTTTAAAAATTACTTTTTTTAAAAATTTAAAAAAAAGTTCTAAGAGGTCCCCCCCCCTCTCAAAAATAATGTATTTAAAATGTCATGTTAAATTATTCAAAACAAATTTATTTTTAAAAAGAGAATTAGCTGTAATCATTAAATTTAGATAGATAAATGAAATTGCTGTAAATATTCATAAAACTTAATTCTTACATCAATGATATCTGACAGATCATCCACAAAATATTTGTGAATAGCAGCATTGCTAGCATCCATGCACAATAAATAATCGTTGCGAGCCTTCAATGCCTTGAGCTTAGCATCATTGTATTTTAAACGCCGCTGAAAGAAGAATTTTTGCTATCACTTAAAAAAAAAAATAGGTGATACATCTTTTGCATTTCATAATTTTAACAATTTGAGATTAACACTTTTGAAGTAATTTATACATAAAAATTGAACCAAATTGGCATAATAAATTAGATAATAATTCAAACAAAACATCTAATTTCATTTATCAAATATATAAGGTTAAAGTTATTAAAAATTCCACAGATAGTGTACAAGCACAAAATAAAAAAAAATAAAAAATAAGAAAAAAGTATCAAAAGTTATTTCCTTTTACAAATTTAAACTTTCAAGGATATTTTCGTTTATCTATTATTGAAGAAAGACTCAAAATTGATATTAAAATACCTCTAATTGCTATTAAACCATTATACAATGTAATATGAAAATAAAACAACCAAAAATTAAAATAGAACAAAACCGAGTTTTAACTGCTCAAGGTATAAGATGTTATATTTGTTACCAGATTACTGAGCAAAATAACAACCTTGTTATTCCATTTAACATTATATACAACAAGAAAAACTTCAATGAAAATAACTATAAAATAAATAAATCCATTTAAAATTGATTAAACAAGGAAGTAATATGTTTGTTTGCACACAAGGACTAATTAGACTGGAGCTTACATTTTAAAGTGGATTCTGAACAACTATAAACATTGAAGCCCAAACTGGGATTAGAACCCAAATTGTTGAATAAAGGCAAGTGGAACATTGAAATAGACAAGGTAAAACATTTATAATCAGAATTACAAAAAACGAAATTATCATAAATGTTAAATAAAAAATATCTTTAAATATTGAGTATTTTAAAAGCGATTCAGGCTTTTAAGAATTACTTTATACAAATTTCATACTTTTACAGTTTAAATTAAAAAAAGTAATTAATAACTTATCATTAGCCGTATTAGCTAACAAAAATAAATAAATATAAATTTCCTTAATACTTCATCCCCAAGTCTTCAGAAAAATATATCAAGATAATTTAACAAGTCTTGCTAATCAGTACATATATATTGTGAAGAATTTGACCTAAGAACACTTAAACAAAATTATAACATTTTAATAATTATAAATTTGGAGGGATAAAAATTAAACACAATTACTCTAAAATTCATGATTAAATATAATTTTGTTATAAATATAACAAAATATAAAAGATAGTACTTCATAAGACAACATTAAAATATATATAAACAAATGTAATGATAGATTTCTATTTGAAAAATGATTATTCATTAAAAATACCCAATATTCTCAAACTGTCAAATGTATATCAATAAACCTCAGATTATGAAAATATTAATTTACATTGAAAAAATCTCAATTTACCTTTTGGATTTCTTTTTCAATAAGGCGAAATTTCTTGGAACGCTGGAGTTTTTCTTTGGGAATGGTTTGTTCTAGTTTACATTTTTGGGCTTCTACATAGCTTAATTTACTTTCAGCTTGTTTTTCTTCATTATGATAAGTATAATATGTTTTCATGGTCTGAAAGAAAAATTTGGTTAAAATTATGTAGTCAATAAAAATATAAACACTATTAAAAAAAATCTTCAAACCAAATATTTTACACTTACAGTGTGCAATTCATGCAAAACTTTCAATAGCTCATCATGAATTTCAATGCCTACATCCCTGCACTGTAAGATAAAATGAGTATTTTTAAATTTTTCCATTATGTTTATATATAAATTTATGAAAATATTAAAATGAAGCTCAAGTAAATTTTAATTGCAATCTAATATTGTCTTATTTATTCTTTATAATCTTCAGATTGTTTTGCTTAATATATGAGGTAACAATAATGATTTTGATGACAGTGAGACAACGCCAGACACTGTTTTGTTTTTGAAGAGAGAAAAAGAATGTTGGCATCTAAAGAGAATGCTAAGAGTGTTTTTTTTTTTTTTTTTTTTTTTTTTTTTTTTTTTTTTTTTTTTTTTAATAACAATTTTATGCAATTTTATTTTGTGTTTTGTGCATTCTAGAAGATAATACATATTTGGATGCTAAACAATGTGACATCAATTTGCGGCACAAAATTAATTGATCATCATAACAAATGTAAAGAATGGTGGTAACAGTGGGATTATGAAAAGAATTTCAGTGCCTTTTGTATTCTGATAGAATGTTGTCAGGTTTTATGATTATTATGTAAAATCATATAAGGAAAAATAGGAGTGAGTACCTTTTCTATCTGCAGTGCCTTGGTATTCAATCTCAGATTTTGTATTAAAATTTGGGAAAATAAAATGCTGAAGTATAATATTTAGAATCCATACTTTATATTAAATTTTGGGTTGGGAGTACTATTTTTACAGAGCTCACTAATCCCTATTATACTATAAATAAAATAAATCTTAAACTTTAACCGGTTTTGTTTCGCTTTATAAATATGAACATCTTATGATTTAAGACTGACAAATGAAAATATGAAAGTTTTAGAATTAATATTTAAAATGAAAGTTACATTTTATTTCTGCAAATAAACATATATATTCTATAATTCCTTTGGTATTTTTTATTACCGGTTTATTATACAATCTCGATGATACCAACATAGTTTTGAATGTCATGTATGAGTAAATTTTGAAATTTGAAAGAACAGGAATTAAAGGTTGACAAAAGAATATATATTTTTTCTCTCTTTTTTTTAAATGTTTTCATTATAAATGATTGTTTTAAAATGAAATTATTTTCCATGCTAAACCGTGTATAGGAAATAGTTTTTCAATAACTTGGATCACATTTGTTTAAAAAAAATTTAGAATCAAGATTTGTTGGTACATTTAAATAATAAGTAATTATCATTAAAATTCTATGATTTAATATAAGTTCATATTTAATTTTGCTTTATAAAACAATTTATTAGCATTTGATTAGAATTTTGAATATAAAATTTGTTTTGATTTAAATGAAATATTTACTGCAAATGATTCAAAATATGGACATATTTTGTTTAGATTTATGAATTGTTAGCATTTCTTTCTAACGATCAGACTGTATTTTGTTTTGATTTATAAACAGAATGTACTCTATTTGTGTAGTTTATAGCGCGCATTAATTTATGAAAAAAAATATTAAGCATATTTTTTGATTTAATTTTACTTTTGATGTTGAAAATTATTAGTAGAAATAAAAAAAATTTTGTATACAGTTTCATAATAAGAATTTATCGTTGTGATTTAATACATTGAGCTTATAGTGTTTAAATTTATACATGAAACTTAGTCAAATCTCAATTGAGGTGTGTAATAATCAAAGAAATATTTAGAATATACTTTTATTGATTATATGAAACATTTATAGTGTTCCACATCAGTAAAAAATGTTGATATATTTCACTAAACTTGCTTTGATAATTTGTTTTTATTGATAAATAATAATTAGTTTTTTGAAAATGAAACAGATTGTTTTATAAGGTATAATGTATCAATGGTATTAGTATCTAAAATTATGCAAAAATGTTTCTTTTTTCTTTTAAATGAGAAATTTGCCAGTCCAAGATATTTTTAAGCTCTATTCTCTTTCATACCTTATTAAAGCATTCTGATTTTGTTGACCAATTCTGAAACCATGTCCTATTTAACTAGAGCTAGGAAAAATGAATTGTTTGAGATATGTGAAAAGCTGGAAGTGGAAGCAAATACCTTCAATAAAACTTCAGAAATTAAAGCTTTAATTTTAGGTAGTGTTTATAACAAGGAAGAAGTAAAACTCATCTTGGATAGAGTTATCAGATAGAAAATGAATGAGAGAAGAAAAAGAATGAACGGCTCCTGGAATTCAACAGTTTGAACAAGAAATGAAATGCTTAGAAATGTTTAAAAAAAATCTAATCAGAAAATTAAATCGAAGGCAGAATCATGTTTAGCCTTAAAATTCAACTAATACACATTAGTCCAAACTATGCAGGAAACCATAACAAAAAGACTATACTAAATAATAAATTTTGAAAGAAGAGCTGAAATGGCCCAGTTGCTGAAGAAAGATTAGGTTGCATCCATGTTAGCAGTTTTACCCATTGAATTGTCCAATATGTTAAGCAAAGACCAGCCTAGTGATGATTTTAGTACAGATTGAGACCTTTCAGTAACTCAGAGATTTGATGATTACTGAGCAATTGAAGTTTTGAGTGCCTGCTAAAGTGCGAGATCATTTTTGGAAAATCATTTTCTGGAAAATTGGCTTAAATTCACTAATTCCTATGAATTATTAGTTAAAAAATTATACGATTATGAACAATTATTTACGATTAATTTGAGTTTTTTGCTGTCAACCAAAAGGTGAAAATGAGACAAAAAGTCAATACCTATATTTGGTTAATTGACATCAGCGATTATAAAAGTCTATTCAAACACTCTTTGCAATCCTAAATCCAATTATAGTAGCTTTTGCCCATATGTCTTAATTTTACTTCAGTTTGCTACAAAGAGTTCTAGTTTAAGCAATGGCTCTTTTTAATTTTGATAATAATGTAATCACAGAAATCCCCGCACCAGTATCAATTAAAAATTGGGTGGAGTTTTCTTTGTCTCTAATGAAAAGACAATATATCTCTACCCCTTGGCCCTTTGTCATCTGTGAGAGTCAGAGATTTAGTTATCCTGCAGGTTAGTGTCAGGCCAATTGCAAGGGTGATTACATTTGTAAGCTTTATTGTAAAACCTTGAGTTGAAATAACACATTTTATCCTTGCTACTACATCTATTGGTAGAATTATTTCTAGAGTGGGATCTGAATTAATGATGTCAAGAATAATGTCTTTTATACAATTCATTGACTTGTATGGATAACTCTGCAATCAGCTCTTGCAATTTAACTAAAACATCATGTCATCATTAGTACAAGCTACAACAGAATTCTGATACGATGTGGAATTTATTTCCCTATCGGCTATTGTTGCCACTTTGATTAAATCACCACTGATAGATAAAATACTTAAAATTGCTATTGGAAATCTTTGAATGTAGGGAGTTTGAAGAGAAGTTTAACTTACTTTTTCTGATGCTAGATTCTTCATTTCACATAACAACTGCGAAGGTTTTCTATAATCAAATTCTACCTCAGTTAATAACTTTTTAGCGTTTTGCATTTCGGTTTTGGCGAAGATGTAAATTAGTTTGTCTTTGATAGCCATGAATTTATCGCCCCTTGGGGCATTTATCAGGATGTCCAACACTTAAGATATTTCGGAATCAATTAAACTTGCGCCATAATTATACTTTGTTTGATTCGTCATAATTGCAGCATTTTGAAATTGAGCTTCTAATTGGAGAAAGCATGTCTTTGAATCTGGTTTTCAAAACTCAAGAACTTTAATGCTAACTCTAGCATCAACGATGAAATGTCGCTTTTGTTTTCCATTTTCAATTCTTGAAGATCATGTCCAATAATCACCAATGAAATGGGGATTTAATTAAAATCTTTTAACAACAACTATTAACTCTAAATGAATAAAATTAAACAACATGATGACTTAAGAAAAAGAACAAAACTAGTTTTTTTCCCCTCCTTCTTTGATACAAATCTGTTATTGCTATACAGTTGTTCCTATGGAAACAATTCTTTTTTTTAAAGAAAATTTGTTGCCATCTTAAGGAAAACTGAAAGATACAAAAATTAAAAATAAGATGAAGAGGAAACAGAGGTTGCTAAAATATCATCTCTGTTGAGCCAGAAAACTAGTGTAGGAACAAACAATGGAAGAATAATTAAATTTTAGAGGGAAATTTATATGAAAGAAATATATCCTACTTTTCATTAAATAAATTATTATATTATTATTTATGTTTGTCACAATGTTTCAGAATTCAAATTATGTACAACAAACAAAAAAATATATGCTCAAGGGGGAAAAATATTAAATGGCTTATGCTAATTGAAATTTCCAGAGATCAATAATGAATGAAAGCTGCATTATTTCTTTGATGTATGAAGTATTCTTCAAAGAAGTTACTAGGATCATTACATTAAATTAAAAACTAATTACTTATAACTGAATTTATATGGCTATTATTTCATTAAAAAAATAATTATTCATCATAAAAGGTGCTATCAATTCAAGATGTTGATAATAATAAAATAAAATTTAAATGAAAACATATTAATTTTTGATAAAATTTATTACTATTATAATTTTCAAAAAAATTATATTTATAACAAAGAACAAAAAGATATAAAGTAATTATGGAAAATAGAAGTTATATACGAATCAATTGCAAATCATAGAATTAAGGATAAAAAGAACTATTGAATTAATTTTTATTACATTTTTATTTCCTATTAAACATAGTTAATATTGTCATAATCAATAACAAATTATGAAAAAATTTGAATCTATAATTTCAGAAGCTGAATAGTCAAACAATCTAATTGCATTTTGTAAACTTAAATATTTCACATGCCATTAGATTCACTAAAAAATTAGTTAATTTTAGAGCACAAAATGAAAACAAGGTTACCCTTTTATATATGCGTTGTACATCTTCCATGATGCATGTCATTCTGTTGATGATGGTGTTGGCATATATCTCGCTGATCGCTGCATGGTCTCTGCTCTGCCTCCTTGTAGTGGAAACAAGATGTTGCCAACAAGCATATGATGAAAATAAATGCCATTGTTCCCGTCTTTACAAGAAAAACATTTTCATTCATAAATATTTCAACACTTTTTACATTATTTAAGTATAATGAAAGTTATTCCTTAGATTCAATTGCTTGAAAAATAATATATTGATGAACATATAATTTAAAGATAACATTTTATAGCTAATATTTTAATTAGAATTTTTATTTTAGATTTAGATTGTTTTTATGGTTGAGTATTCTAGATAAGCTTCAGAAAGACACAGCAACAAAAGTTTGAGCAAGCTGCAGCAACTAAGTTTTAAGAAAAAAGTGTTAAGTCGACATTTTTTTTTTACCAAACACCAAAGTTATTTTTAAAGAAACTATTCAATAGCATTTATTTTTTTATTTTTGGTACAACATTTTTAAAAATTTCACCCAAAAACTCTGAAAATATTAATTTTTTCTGTAGAAATTGTACAAATAAATTTTTTTTAATATTTTTTAT
>JAPDSC010105423.1:526244-539499 GCA_026290005.1 Latrodectus geometricus | reverse complement strand
AACTGATCTAATCGACAATTAAAAATACCGATTTAGATCAGTTTCTTCCAAGATTATAAGGCTCGACATAATTTACGTAAAATAACATCGAAAATAAAATATAAACTACTTTTTTGAACTCTGAATTACGTAAACGAGAATAATAAAAGAAGAAAAATGTTCAGTTCATGCATCACAGTGCGCAACGTGTTTTACAATTTCTTTTAAAGTATATAAAAAAATTAGATTGAAATAAAATGTATAAAAAAAATCCACCCATCCTCGTTCAGAGTGAACACTGCAGAAATGTGTTACCATTCAAATAATTCACCTGCCCTTTTCCAAGTTGAGTTCTAGCTCTTGATTTCGTGTGCTGAATCACGTTCGCTGTAATCACTTTTAAAAGAATTAAATAAAGCCTCTTTTTCCACTTCCTTTTAAATAAAACAGATATGTATTATATATTGAGGAAAACGTGGTTAGAATATAGTTCATTGTATGTAGTGGCCTTAGAATTCAAAAGATAATTTTGCTTTGAACAGTTAAACGAATTTTCTGAGTTATTGACAAGATTACTTTTATTGTGCATTAACATATGGATATTTATTCAGTTGTAAAAATAATTGTTCTTGTACAAGAATTTCTTATCAAGGCAGAATAAAGATTACAATATTTATTTAGTTTGTTAAAAAAAAATGCACAAAATGTAAAGATTTTCTGATTGATTTGTTACCGAAAATTTTAAAATAAACCAAAATTCATACTCCTGTAATAACTATTTACTAACGCTTTCAAATAATAAATAATATTGGACGATTACATAATTAAACATCCCTTTAAAACTTACTATATCTTTGAGAAATAGTTTTAGTGACAGATAATTAAGACCATTTTATATTATATAAGACTTATAAAATTGATAATATCAAGTGATATCCTCATAAAAGTAAATTTCTCTTATTAAAGCATAATTTGTTCTTGTTTCTCTTCATACATAATATATTTTCATACAAGTAAAGTAACAGTCAATTTAATTAAAGCAATTAATTCTATTTATCAGCTACTGGTTATTATAAGTGAAATTTTTCAAATTAAAGAAGAATACATGTAAATCAAATTATTAACGCAAATGGTTGCTTGTTGCATTTTTATTTTCAAGTTTACTGAAGATCAAAAGATATTTTTTTCAAGGCACTTCACACAAATCAATTATTTTACAATTGGACTTTATCTCGGGAATGTCCTTTGAAAAAGAAACAGTTAATATACACATATTGCCAAACAAATTTCTAACAAATATTTTTAATAGGTCTGCTATTAAAAATAAATTCTATTTTTTCTGATGATTGAGCTCTTCTTCTAAACTACTTCAATCTATTATAAGCTATTATAAGAAAAATCTTATTTGCGCAAATATGTTATACACACGTTATGATCATTTTAGTTTTTTCCAGACAAAAAATTACTATTACAATATTAATAAAATAATAACCTTGAAATATTTTTAAAAAATATATAAATTTACGCTAATAGGAGTTTAAGTTGTTAACACATAGGAATGCTATGTGTGTTTAGTGTTAACTACACATAACATTCTGTAGCACCAGACACGATATCCATGCCAAGACTCATCCGATGGACAAAAACAGAGAAAGAAAAGAATTTCCTCTAACTGGAAACTCCTGATAAAAGAAAAATGAAAATAACAATTGTTATTCAGGTTTCCTGAACCGAAAAAGAGTGATTGAGTATTATGACAAGAGTAAAAACTAGTTTCAATGCTGCTCGTGAAATATTACTTTTGAAAAGGAAAATCCGCCTTCAGATATATACATATTTTAAAAAAAATTAAATTTTGTCTCAGGCTTTGTATAATATGAATGTAGTTTTAAAATACTTCAAATTATTTTTTGTTATACAATTTTTTTGTTTTAATAGATCCAAGAAAAGAAACAACCGTTTTCTTATATAAAACAATTCCCTTTTATTTTTCAAAAGAAATAGCAATGTTGATAATCAAGAAATTAAAGAAGTGTTAAAATAATTAGAAAGAAGTTAAATAAGTATTAAAATAAAAAGAAACAAGTATCAATGATTAAGATAATACAATGTGAAAGGAGTTTATTTGCTAAAAGTAACAACTATAGTTTTTAGGAAACTACTGTTAGTTAAGAATCTGTTCTGGTCTGAGAACTGTTTCGCACAGTTAAATATAAAACTGATTTTATATATATATATATATATATATATATATTAGTTTATATAAGTGAAATGATTTGGTATAATAACGTTTACATATATCACCATTTAAAAAAACCGAATATTAATTTTACTCTATTAAACATTTCCTTAAAAAAATATTTATATATTTAAAAAAAAAAAAAAACGCTTAAGCATCTAGAAAAACCAAACAATTCTAAAATATACAATTTAAACATTATAACTGTTTCACATGCAACAAAAATCATATTCTTTAGACTTTTGTGTCTTGGGCGAGCTAATTGGTTCACAAATAATTTTAACACTACTACATTTAATCTCTTCCGTTAATTTTCAATAATAAAAGTTATGCAAAGTTGATTAACTTTCAAATTATGTAATAATAAAAAATATGCTATAGAGTTTTGCAAATGCTCTACCTTACCAGCACTTCTGGCAATCATTAATTGAGCCAGATTTTAAGTCTAACACCTTCCAATCCAGATGATTGTGTCAAAAGAAAAGTTAAGCATGTAATATCAAAACTATAAAACAAGATGTAGATAATAGGTTAATTCGTAGAAATATTAGCAACTTTATTAACTCAACTTTCCATTATTAAACACAATTTCACAAACAATTTCATACTGTTTAAAAAAATTCCAATTGTAAACAAGGTAAAATATCTTGATCAAAAGGAAACTCAAATTGAAAACTAGGATTGGATCAAACTTAAATTTAAAATATTGATCGATATCAGAGGATTGTTATGATCGATATCTCGATTATTAGATACGTCTACTAATCAAACAACGTAAGAAATAGCTTTCATTAGAATTTTTAGAATCAAATCCTCTCAATCAATTTATATCAATTATCAAAATTTTCATAAAGCCATAATTTGAAATTCAGTAATTTCATTGAAATCTAGCAAAACTTCACTTAAGACCTGTATATTGTATGTACATTAACAAATCAGCGGAATAGTTGAGATTTAACTATGGTGAGCTTCTTATATATGCTAAAGATAGATAATTTCAATTATTCTTTATATAAAATATTGAAAAGCTTGGAAAATTATTTTTGCCTTTCAACTATAGATGGCTTCCATACTGCTGCAAATTACTGGTTTTGTTTGGTATGTATGTATATCACTCAACGGCCATATTTCGGACATGAGAGATAAAGATTAGGACCTAGCCTTAAAGCAGATTTGAACTACAAGGACTCAACCGTGGTACTTATAGTAGTTCAAATCTGAGAGGTGGGATTCGAACCCACGAGTTGTTCAATCGAAAGACACAGCACTAACCGTTCAGCTGCAAACTATTGGATACAATACACATGATGTATCATAATCTGACTTCAACTTAAAGTATTGTTCAATTTTAATTTCAATTCCATAAACACGTTCGTCATAAAAAGATCCTGAAAAGAAAGTTATAATTTTTCTTAATTTCATTTATGTTTCCTACGAATTTGTTTCGATGAAGAGAAAACATTTCAGCTAAGAAAAAATTCATTTAACGAAGTTTTACAAGTTGTAATGAGCATACAGGGCCCCCCAGCCGTGAAAATGCAGCTCTTACGACGAAACTTACTTCATTATTCTTTGCATCATTTCCAATTAATATAGAGATATTCATGACTTATTTTCTTTCCCGTCGCCAAGTTAATCTTATTTTTCCATCTTTTTCCACTAATTAATTCGAAGAATCTGCGGCTTCTTTAGAACAGAGGGCGTTTGTAATGGGTTCATATACACCTAATTATTCCACCCAATTAATTAAACTTATTCAGAAAAAATAGGAAAAGAGTAAAAAGTTTATAAGTGCTCCTTAGTTTGGTTTCCAAAAATTGGAAGGTAAATAAATAAAAGGTCAATGAACTGTATATTCGAAAACTTGCTGTTTAATTTATTAAAGGAAACTTGCTAGTAATATATTGTTTCAATTAGTTATTTGTATAAGCATTAAGATATTTAATTATAAATAAGGGTATTATTTCTCCAAAATGAAGATAGTGTTTTATATGTAATTGTAGATTTGCGTAATATAAAAAAGTTCAGCATCAAAAGCCACCAAAGTGAAAACTTGGTTTACTTAGTTTATAAAGCTTATAGCAGGCCTGTAAAATGTTTTGTGCCACTGCCAGTTTTAAAAAACCATTTACAACTAGATTTGATCAATAATTCCAATCTAAATATATAAAGGAATGAATTTGAATAGAATCCTTGTGAATTAATTTTAATACTATTTGATTATACGAAAAAAAGGATGTAGTTAAATATTTTTCTTCATTCGGTTATTTCAACGAGTTGATTTCTAAAAAAAATGGGAAATTTTAATAAATATGAAAAATTTATATTCACAGTATAAGTAATTTTATAAAAAATCTTCGCTTTCTTAGTAAATCATTACTATTTTAGAATTTTAAACAATGAAGGAATATAAGCAGAATTCTTTGTAATATGTTCCGATTATTCCAATTGTTACGTTTCCCAATAAAGCATAAATGGTTTGTCCCTTTAGTCATTTCTCGTAAACAAAAATTAATTCGACCGAAATTTATGGTTTAAGATGGATTCCGAAACACTACGAACCTACAAACCCAAGGTAAGATTCGAACCACCCACAACTGTTGAACCGAAGGCAAGAGCGCTAACCACTCGTCTAACAGCCGGCCTAATCATACATACTAACTGTAGACTAGAGCGAACACCTGTACCAAGCCAGATAACTAGGCAATTAAAGCAATGACACTCAATAAAGATTGAGGTTTTTGCTATAAGCAAAACATTCCTAAGACTAATAATTTAATTTAGATAATATCCTAGTGGGAAAAACGAAAAAAAATCGGAAAAAAAAAGTTGCAAATTGATCAATTATTTATGAACACAGATACACCATTAAGAAAATAAAGCCATATTGCTGAGTGAAGGGAGTTTCGTGCAAGAGTTACCACATTGCCGATGGCTATCCTATTAAGTGCACAATTTGAAACAAGATACAATACTAATACATTTACAACATCATTCTTTCCGAAAGAGAGGCTGTAATCCGATCTAAACATGCACAGAAAGAGTGTTATGCAGTCCGAAATCTGTTTTCTAATCTGAGAGGATTAACAAGCCAATCGGATCACTTTTAGGATTAACTTATTGAAGTAAGATTATTGAAAAAGAGGTTTTTAAAATAATGAGTCCACTGAATTCAAAAACTCAATAGCATTCATGCAAGATACAGTGTTCTAATTTTAATTTTTCTCCATCAGGCTTGTTTTCGTTTGTTGAAGGTCTATATGCTCACGAAGTGATTTTTGACCCATTCAACCTTGGATGAACAACGACCCACCCAATCATTACATTGTCAACAATTGGAGTCCACCTAGTCTATAGAACAATCATTTCCTCGTTTGCATGCAATCACTTTTTGTTCGCACTCTTACGAAATAGGAAAAATAATTTATTTACGAGATTAGAAAATCTAAGATTAAGCTCACACTGAAAGTTTACATTCTTCAAATATTCGCGTTAATTTGAATTCCTCCCTCCAGTTTAATATTGAAGTGAATAGTACACAAGTCTTCGGCAATTAAGATGATTAATGATTAGTTAATAGAGAGGAAATTGTACATTACATGCGTATGCACATTATACATACATATATGCATATATAATATTAGTAAATTCCCTTGACTTTCTTACACAGGAATACAATGCACACACACACATACAAATAACGAAAATCTCACACAATTACAGAATATATTAACAACTTAGTTACAGAATGAATCAGTAACTAATTAACAAAAAAAAAGTAAACAATCTTTTATAAGCTCTTTAAATAAAAACATTGTCGGGTAGATTTTTTTTTTATTTATTTATTAAAAATAAGAAATAAGTGCACCAATCTTAAGTAGGAAAACGATAATTTTATATTCTTTTAACATTAAAAAACTCAAACTTGCATATTCATTAAGCAAAACAAGATGGGTCCAAACAAACGGATTTCAGTATCATGTAGTAAAAATTAATACCGATTTGATGATGAATTATCTCTTTCCACAAAATAAACTAGTAAAATTACAATTTTACTAAAATCAAAGCATTACAAGTGACTATTACAGTATTATTTTTACAGGCAGCAACAAATTATTATTTCATTAGCAGATAAATATAAATTACAAAAAAAAATGTTGACTTAGTTCCTATCAATATTATAATTGTTGTACATAAAATTCCTCAAAACAATAATTTTCTGCCAGTCATTTGGTTATATTATATATGATAAATAAATAGTAAAGTTCTTTAAGAGAAATAATTTTAATATTAAAATTTCTCAATCTAACGAATTAAATGCACATACTTATGTGAAATTGAATTATGAGATAAAAAATAATATTTTAAAATGGGATAAATTTTATCGTATCGAGATGTTAATTTTATAAATACTTTAGCACCACACAAAATTAGAGTCTAAAATATTTTAATGTAAACAGTTTTTAAGTCAAATTTATATTTTACAAATATTACTCATTATTTTTCTCATAAAGTATTATATATTATCATCATTATTATTATATAATATATTATCATTATATTACTATTCTTATTTTTATGTTACAAAAAAACCCAGAAATTTCTGATATTTATGTGACAAATATCACAAATTCTAAATGTCTATACACCATTTTAATGACTAAATAAAGTTACACTTTAAAACAAAACCATATACTGGTAATTGTATTGTTCATATAAATGTAATTATTTCTTAAAACGTCAAAACAAGTTAAATTTAAAAAATTGCAAAAAAAAATTGCTCAAATGTTATTTGAGCATTAATTATTTCATCAGTGTATTGCGATAGTTTGGACGTAGTTAGCTCCCGTAGATTTGTACTCGTACATTGAAGTCTCAAAATAAAATTTTCTGCGAATCATAACAATCTGTTTTTATAAATAGTTGAATAAGACTTAATTCACGCTTGCACAAAAAACTTAATAATGTGTTAAGAATTAGTAACTTTACTATTTCAACGTAGAAAACGTAAATAACAAAAGTAGTAAATGAAAATCCAGCCATCATGTATCTGATAATAATATACTCTCAAAGTTTTGGTTTGGTTTGTCACCCTACCATCACTTTTTGCAAATGATTGTTACTTCAAATAGAACGGTATTAAGAGGTTTTTGAGATAATTACAAAAATTAAATTTCAAGGTGAGATTCGAATTCAGATACAGTATGACTTGAAGATCAAAATGCTAACAATGCAACTGCTAGCTCGGTCAAGTGCTTTAAATTGATATGATTAACATGGGAACACACGTTACTAAATAGTATGTATGCTTCTGCCAAAGGATGGGTGGCGCTGAATAGCAAAACAGAGTCTTAATTAGTAAAATAACAATGGTACAATGTCTTTCTGTTTAATGAGACATAAAATAAGGTTTGTTTAGAAGGAAAAGAGAATGAACTGAATCGAGACGCATTGATCGCATCAAAACAAAGACAAGAGATAAAGGAAGACACATAATAGCGATGGGCAGGGCGATAAAAGAGCGCAAACACCCAATACGCGCACGCCAATGAGATGGACGGACTGTACCTTTCCAAAACAAAAAGGAAGTTCGATTGTGAAATTGCCATGACCGAGGTCACTTCATTGGCGAAACAGACGGTCGAGTACGTATTGTTGAAAAGCACTACGCCTTCCGTGGAAGAATTGACGACAAACGAACTGATTAGTAAAAGCTAGCGTTATACAAAGAGAAAAAAATATTTAAGAACTTAACTTCAGAAACTAAGTAAACAAAAAATGCATGCCATAACAAAGTAATAAATATTTTTAAAAAGTAGCATTGCAAGAAATGCTTCACTGTGTATAAAGTAGGGGAGAATAGTTTATTAGTTCCAAAAGAAAAGCGAGAAAGACAAATAGTTCGAAAATAGAAATGTTCCAGATGCAGTTCACTTTCAGAAATACCTCAATTATTTAAATCTAGAAGAAAAGATGAATGAATTTTTAGAAGTGACTGGAACGTCAAGGTCAAAAATATAGAATATCATTTAAACATCGAATTTAAAAAATTTGCTTTCAAAATTTAGCTTGTGTCTGATAGGATTTTTATAACAGTCAAAATTTTAAATGCGTCTAATCATGAATCATATATATTTATTTCAGACATACATTCATCAGTCACTAAGAGTTTATCCCGCTGCTTTTCCACAGTAAATAAATGTTTTTCACAAAATATAATCAGTTTGTAGAGTGCATAATTATTCAAGAAATATCCTGTTAATTTTCTTATTAAATAATAAACACTCAAATAGAAGTAAAATGTGCGACATTCCATCAAATCAGTAACTAAAAATGCGTGTAGGTGTATAGCAGGAAATCGAAGCAAATGCTCATTTTAATGTCAATCGAAAAAGTATGACCTATACATTTTAGTAACAACCACTTTTGTAAATTACGATGTGATAAGGTTATTTCAATTGGAAAATCAGTATTTCTAAATTCACCTCTGACGTTTTAGATGTAACGTATTTTTACACTAAGCTCCAGTTAGCTATTCGGAGCAAGTTGCATGAACAAGAAAAATAAAGTACAAAATGAATTCTATAAATACAACATAATCTTGGCAACCAATATGCAAACATTTTATTTTGGGAAAAAGCAACGCAGACTAAAGTATATTACATTGTTTAAATTTATAAATGAAATGTTCGTAAAATTTAACCTTCGACTAGTACATTCTATTACTTTTTAAACAATCAATATCATAATAATAAATATAATAGACTTTTTAATAATATAGACACTGTTTATAGGAAAAATCATTAAATGGATCTTTAAAATCGGATTTGATCAACCGCTTTAAAGTCACTTTTGGCGCACAACAGCTAATTGGGAAAACATCAGTTAAAAGAAAGTTTCGAATCACTACACATAAACTCAGAGTAGAAGACCAAAGCGCTGAACCATTCAGCTAGTACAGCTCATCCTTTAAAATAGAAATCGATGGCTAGAATCATCAAGACAGACAAAATGCTTTGTGGATGTGGTAAAATGTGGGATGCAGTAAAATTTAGAAAACGTTAAAAAGAGTTACTTTTTTAACTAAAAAGGACTCGGGGGGGGGGGGGCTCTTATCTCTTTTCCCAAGACTAACTGTTGTGATTTGCTTCATTTAAACAATGTACATATTTTTTTTCCATTCATATTTGACAAATATAAGTGTTTTCATACACACTTTGAAATGATATTCGATTTATTAAATATATCAAAAATTGTTCAAGAAAAACCAATGTAGTTTATTTTCTGAATTTTGCCACTTTGTTTCAGTATTAATGTTAATGAAAATTAAGATTCTATTTTTAATGAGATAAAAAACCTAAATTTTCACAACATCTAATAATATATAGATATCTTTATTTTTTGTAGTGTCATTTATGCGTAGAAATTCAGACTAGGCTACAGAAATATCTGAAGTTTAAAATATTTCCGATATTTTTAAGCAATGAAAAAATGACTAATATTAAAAAAAGTATTTCTCCTAGTATAAGTAGAAAATTCAGGTAACAAAAACTTGATCATTATACGGATTGCTCTTGAATGCTATTTAAGAGGGAGCTCAGATTTATGCAACAGGATGGAATGAAGTGATTGCTAATGAGATTAAGCAAATTGAAAAGAACCTTATGTATGTCTACAATTAAGTTTAGTCTAAGAGCCAAAAACATTAGCATTAAAGATTATAAAGCCAAAACGAAATTTTTAGAATACTGTCTTTATCCTAAGCAATTAAAAAAAAATTAATTACAATAAAAAGGCAAAATCTTCTTAACAAGCCCACCTAAACAGTCTGAATTTTTAGATCATACATTACACACTCATTTGTAGGAACAGTGAAAATTCAGTTTGGCTATGCATTCATCCTGCGTGAGGAGCTTAATTGTTATCAGTCAACAAAACCGAATGCAATTCTAAACAGACAATACAGGAAACGTAATGGGTTCCACTTTAGGGGGAAAAATGGGGTGCTTATTGAATAAAATATCGATTAAGGGAGGAAATAAGCCATGAGTCACGACGGTGGCACAGGTAAATCCAACCAACATAAGACCTGCCGGAAAATGCAAGCGGCAAGATTAAGGTCGGAAAAAGAACAACCAATGTTTGTTAGCGGAACAATGAAGTCAGTTCAAAGGCAATGAATTTGAAGTGAACAAACATTGTTGCTTAAGAAAAAACGCCATTTAATTTTACTGAGCAGTGAATTAATAAAAGGAATATTTAGCTTAAAGATTTTTCTACATTTAGGGAAATTAGTTGGTTATTATCACAATAAATTCCCGATTACAGAATCTTACCTTAAGCTTATGCGCGAGCCATTGATTCTCAACCTTTTTTTGTCAAGGAACACTTCTAATAATTTCAAAATTTGGAGTCACACAAAGAAAAAGATAAAAGTTGTTTGTGTAAAATAGTTCATGATAAATTTGAATGTAAAATAAAATATGTACTACAAAAACAACAATATGTTTATTATTTTTCCCGTATAAAAATAACATTAATTTTTATATACATTTCTAAAATTTGGCGGCACACAAATCACGGCGCTGCTGTGATAAACAAACGCTGGCATAAGCACTAGTCAATTCTATTTTCTATACGGGTCATATTTGAATCTTTTTGGAAAAACAACATTGTTGGAGAGACCTAATTCACTTAATCGTTAAATAATTTTGTAATCCCATAAATATTTTTAATCTTCTACAAAAATAAAAATTACTAATTCGTCTAAATTTTATATTTAAAAATAACTTAATAAAACTCGAAAACTTCGCTACGTAAGCTCGTAAGCTATTTTTACACTTTTAGCTTTGAAAGGATCCAAACTCGAATATGTAATTGAATAGTTTTACATTAAAATTATAGAAAATAATTAACATTTCTCCTATTTCCATATTAAAAGCCATATGGTTTATCTCGAGTTCTGAAGCTCTAATTATAAATAAATATTTGTAGTATTGATAAGTAAATAAGTATGATAAATTTTCATTTTTATTTGTTTTCATTTTATATTTTTTAATATCTTAATTTCGACACATAAAACAAATGGGTTCTATTAAAGATAAATTTTTAGTAATCAAAATTTTAAAGTTTATTTATTAACATTAAAAATGTATAATTTTTTAAAACATACATATGTAGTTTGCCAATAGCTGCTCATTTGTTACATTTTAAGCTTTTGGAACTACAGGAAGGTGGAATTTATGATGGTTACTTGATAAAGGGTACCAAATGGATGTATATTGTTATACAAATGAGTCTTGGTAATTTAAAACCTGGGACCAAGTACAAGGCATCCAAAGACTTGGTCATGTTGTTATGCATTTCATTTGAACCACGAAAAATATTAAATTACTATATAATATTTCCTACAATGGGTTATGTTTAAAAAAGTTTTTATTTTTTTTTATTTTCAAATGTATGATCAACATTTTAAATATATATAAATTATCTTGTTAACTATTTGTATAAAATGAAAATGATTATATCTATTTATAAAATTTATATGAAATAAAGATAAAATAAAGAAAAAACTCAAAGTTGCAAAGTATATTTTTTGTTAGTTAAGGTCTAGCTATTGCCTCAAATTAATAAAAACTAATTGAATTAAAACCACTAAGTACATAAAAATTAATAAAAATATTTGACAGCCGACAAAATTTATACATTTATGGCCGTTTTAATATTCTTTAACATTATAGAAAAAATTTCATTTTAAAATCTAAACAATTTTTATCATAAAAATTTAAAGCGCATGATTAGAACTCTCCTATCGATTATAAAGGGCATAAATTCCAAGAAGTGTAGCTGTGTTTAGAAAGTCTTAAGACATAAATGGGTTTTTTAAAGTAAATTACTGAAATAATTAACTTTACCAATCAAATAATGACTGTATCACAAGCTACGAGGGCAATTACACGGAATTATTACAGGCACACAGAAAGCGAACAAGCTTGAATCATCAAATGAAATATTTTTTTTTATGTTAGTAATGCTTCATTGAGCACAAGCAAGGTTTTAAGCAGATAAAGTCTTTCATGCAAAGATGTCACAGTTTCTCCAACAGACAAAACATGGATAAGTTGTATTCAAAAGCATGTTTATTTATACCACAAAACTCAAGAAATAAGAAAGTAAATAGAGCAAACACGAATTGTTCCAAATAGAGAGAGAAAGCAAATAATAAATTAATTCATGTCTTAAGAACTAAAACAATTTTTCATATTAAGAAATTAAATAATTTCCTCATCTAGCAGACAAAATGAGAAAAATAATGATTTTACATTTAAAAAAATAAAAAGCAAATAACTTTAGAATGAGTTAATAAATCCTGTTTTTTAAGAAATTTGATCTGGTACTCAAACTGTTTGAAATTCTGGTTACAAACTACTGCTAGAGGAAAAACATATATATTCAAACTACTTAAAAGAACATTTATTTACAAATAAGGAAAGTGAAAGATATTATGAACTTAAAAGAGTCGACGAACTTTAATAAAAATGGATGGCAAGCTTTCACCAAAGATAAACCTATCTATCAACCTTGTTCTCATTTTCAACAGCACATTTGGCACAGTAAAACCCAAAGTAAAAACATATCCCTTCGAGTAACATTCAATCAACGTCCAGCCTCAACGTTTACCATAATTACCCGTCGATCTTTACAGTGTATTCGTAGCAAATTGATGTATATTTTCTCACTGTCTTAAATGGAATCAACAACCTAATTGACAAAAGCAGTATGAAGGTCATTACAATGTTTCCTCTGCTCAGGTGGTTGCCATACCTGGAGAAGGCTACAACGATCGCACAACGAAAGTTCTTGACCTGCAAACAAGCCATAATTTTCCCTGATGAATTTTGGAGATCATTCAATAGCGCTGGAGGGAAGTTCGGCGAAAGATGGAACAATAACATCGAAAAGGTCGTTGAGCACTTCCACCCAAAATCATTTTATATTCAAATTAAGTTATATATATATATATATATATATATATAT
>JAPDSC010105423.1:478954-518634 GCA_026290005.1 Latrodectus geometricus | reverse complement strand
CGAAAATTTGCTATGTTCTGGATTTAACAAAACATCTTCGGAAATACTGAAATGCAGTAGATTTTAATATTTCCGCGGATGGTTGTGATTACTCAAAACAATGAATACAGTTTTGAAAATATTTCGATTTCATTACAAATGGTCGCACAGTTTCTTTAACTATTAGATGATGGCAATAATTATTTCCTTCTACCCCTTCTCTCATCAACAAAGTTAGGCTGACTTTTATTACGCTCTATTTTTATAATTGAATCTAATATTTAACGGGTTAAACGTTTTCAATTATGATAGAATATAAGCAATCATTATTTTGAATATACGATACGATACTTTAATGGAAATCATTTTATATACATCCATGAGATTAAGATAATGTTCACTTCAACCATTTAAAAGCTTAATAAAAAAGATAATAAGTAAAATTTTAAAATGTTGACGCATATTAATTTAAATTACTTTGATTACAATTTATATTTTGGAACATTTTAAAATTATTTTTATGTTTAATAGAAAAAGTTTTTAAATGCATAAGGTGACATAGTTTGACATATTCATTTCAAAACAATTGAAGTCACATAAAAGGCATATTTACATATTTTTTCACAAATCGTAAATTCTGAAATTTGAAAAAAAAAATGTTTAATGAGTAGATATGACGCATAGATTTAACGTCAAACAATGCAAAAAAAAGTTTCAATTTGCGAATGTTGTCGGTAAGATGAGACTTTTGAAATGCCACTTGTGACGTCTCACGTGGTAGAATGAATAAAAATGCAAGAGCTGTTTTTGCCAAAATACTACTGAAAATGTGAAAACATTTTCGGCACTTTCGGTTTTTAGACTTTTTAAGATCGTCAGTCATGCACCCCTCCATCACTTCAACTATTGATCGCCGTCTGAACGAGGGTGTCTTTTGTCCAATCAAAGAAGGAATGATTCACCCCATCTAACGATAGATATATAAGAGGAAAGGAAGTCAAAAACGGAGAAAAACTCTGCTATTTCTAGCTCTAGCATTCAAAACTTAAACCCACAATAAATACGAATATAAAATGAACTAATAATTCTACTGTCTTGAAGCCAAAGATAGTGTTTCATTTTGACGTTAAAATACATAGTAATATAAAAAGAAAATAGTAGGCTTATAAAGAACCTAAATAAAAATTTGCTAGATCTTAAAAATGCAACAAAGTTTTGACAACCGAACGTCTATATTGCTATAAAATCTATTACTTACGAGGGGAAAAAAAGTTAAGATAAAATTTAAAGCAATTAGAAAAAAAATATCTTATTTTTTTTATTAGTCATAAATAATTAAAATAAATTTTAAAGTTAGAAGATATAGAACAATAAATAACGCCGTCTTTGTTTACTTAATCAACGCATGAAAAAAAATATTTATGAATAATCATAAAACAGGCCTTAAGAAAATTGGTTTTGTGAAGTAGAAAACTCTAGTAAGTAAATGTGCATACAAAATACAACAAATTTATTCAGAAAGTTTATTCTCGTCGTTTAAAAAATCGTGGCTGAATTTTCCTTTCGATGTATCAGTTCTATTAAGCAACATACATAAAAAATTAAATTTATTTTAAAATAAAAGCATATTTTCCATATACTAAAAAAATCATTTTATAAATCTGATCAAATAATGTGTGTTAGTTAATATAAAATGCTATATTACCTTCACAGAAATTCAAAAAATATGTTTTTGGGGGTTTTATTTACTATTTAATTTTTTAGGGTTTTATTTACTATTAAATATTTAATTTCTATGATTAAATAAATTTTTCCAACTCATGTAAGGTAATTTTTCAAACTTAATTAATTTAGGTTTTTAAGCAAAAACAACAATAATCAGTCTATTTTAATGATAAATTTTTGAATAAATATTAAGGGGTAACCAAAAATGTTGAGTAACTAAAACAAGATTTTTTGACAGTAATTGGGAAAGATGCTATTGTTTATGGCTATTTTTCCGAAGGTTGGAAACATCACGTTTCCTTTTGTGCTCCATAACAGCGGTCGATGCACGCCAAATAAAAGAACGTGCGACACTTTATGCACGGCTAAATACGCCTCACTTCATGCGGCTGTTCCAAGGACAAATAGTGTTCACTAATATTCCAAATAAGCAGCATTGATTGGATAATACTGCTCTATATATTAAATTGTAAATTAAGAACTAAATTAATTATTTTAGGTTTAGAAAAGAAATATCAGACTCATGATTTTACTAAGAATAATACGTCTCCCATTTCGGCGTGTCTCACGACAAAAAGTTGTCCGTTTAAACACAACAGGAAAAGGAATGGTCTTATCTCTGCAGACCACTTGTATCGGGAGAGTGAGGATTTCTATTCGCCATTTCCGTTGACTGTTGCCACAATGACACATCTTAGTGAAAAGAATAACCGGACTAGCCATGTGAACGGCGATTAAACTGCATTTCTCAGACGATTGACGTCGAATCCATTTTAATACAGCGTAGAACAATTATCAATACATATTGCAAAACGAAAACAAAAGGAAAAAATTAGAACACAATTTATTTTCGGACATCAGCACTCAAGTATGCAACAAATGTACTATAATTAACAATGTCCTCATAAATACAACATAAAAAATATATTAAAAAACTACTTAATCAGGTTACAAGAAAATATTCAATTTACAAACGCCCATATGATAAGATTATGTGTACTTACATTACCTCAATCATTTTCACTTAAGTATCAAAGATATAAAATCACTTACCTAAAAAGAAAATGTTTATTAGTTTAAAAATCAATTAATTTGAAAACAAAAATCAAATTAAAATTATTGTAGTTCTATAATGATAGAAACATTGTTCATTTACAGAAAATAACTATAAAAACATTAATGTAAATTATAAACAAATTACATAAATGCAAAGAAATGTCTGATGCTCAAAAACCATACCTACCATATTTAAATTTGAAAATGTAAAAAAGTACTACATTTTTTCGTTTTTTTTTATGCTAGGTCAATAAACATAATGCAATAGTGACACAAAATTTATATCATTCTGCGTGTTTTCCGATTATCAACGGAATTGAGTAACGAGTATTGTACAAATAATCTACAAAGTTACAAACAAGGGAACAAATCAACAGAAATACACATTTAAGCAATTTATACATAAAATAGTAATATTAACATGCTTATTACTTGGTAAAACTATATTTTTTTAACAGATCCATACTTTTTTTATAAAATCATTACAAATTATGGTCTTTTTGCATCGAATTCTTTACTTTATTGGAAATAAAAAAAAATTGAGCCTATTTTAAAGGTAAACTTTATATTATTGATTTAATTACACTTAAATTTATTTTCTATTAATATTTTATCAGCCTAATTGAATCAGCCTAATTAAAATCAAAACCTAAAATTGAAAGGTTTTGATTTTAATTTTTTTGAGGCGCGACTATAGATAAATTCCACCTTAAATGCTTAAGGAAAAAAAAATGCTTATTTTTCTCTGTATAATCAATAAAATAGGTTGGAGTTGATAGGATGGCTTAAGGAAAACGGAAATAAAAAATATATATAATAGGAAAATAAGGAGTTCGATCCTGGATTCAGTCAATGATCCTCTTGCAGACTGAAAGTTTGAAAACGAGACGGAATTTCTCACTAGGATGAGATTAAAAATTAAATGGCGCAAGTTCTCTTCGTTAACTCTTATTAGAGTTAAATCTAAATTCATGCTTAAGAGCTTAACGTTAATCAAGGGACACATTAGAATCAGACTTTGACTTGATACCATATGCTATTTAAGACAATACGATTCTTCATAAATTAAACTTTTCAGAATTTTATATACATTATATTTTCAATACATCACCAGGAGTTGAATAATGGGGAAATTGGTAGTGCACTTCTACTTTCAATAAGCACATTTGTCAGGTGGGTGCTTGGGAGTTTTCCGCAAGTGAAAAGTCTATTATTAAGTTTTCCCATAAGACATGTAAGTTACTGTTTAGTTGTTTGTTACGCATTGAGAAATACATAATATATAAGGTTCATCAACAAAAAAAAAAAAAAGTCTCACAGTAAGAAGTTACTTAGCTTATAGGAAAATCCGAAACTTATAGACTAAGTGAAACCAGAAGACAAAGTTTTTAATTAAACTTAATGTTTTAACAATGTAATTATTGATTTATGTAAAAATAAAATAAAAATATAAATCATATAATCAAATCATTCAGCTTTGATTTAAACTCACATAAGCTTTTTTTTTTTTTTTTTTTAAATAATTAAACAAAAAAATTTAAGCTTCAATACGAGTTCTAAACAGAAACTTTAAAAATTTCTTTCTAACCTTCCTTTTTACTATAGTCTATTTTATTTTAACTAGCTTGTTAAGGTATTTTAGTGACCATAGCCATGTGATGAGCTAAATCTATCTGGATTAAAGAACAAAAGCTAATGTATCCTACTATTCATTATAATGAAGTGGATTGACGGAGCATCATGTAAATGCCACTTTATACAAACTTAAAAGACATTACAGTACAATCTAATTGTAATAGAAAATAAATTAAGATTGACAAAATTGAATTAACAATTGATTTTGAACATTTCATTTTTCTCTAAAAATAGTTTTAATGGGATTAAATTGCACAAAGACAGAAAAGAAAGAACTCTTCATACTAGATTGTCGAAAAATTAATTTTGACATTTACGTCCCAGCGCAGATTAAGAATAATTACCAAATGAAAAAAAAGGAAAGTAAGCGATTCCTTAATTAAGGAAATAACTATTTATCTAACTAATCAACGTTCTCTTTCTGAGTGACAGTTTAGCAAGATGAAAAGGAAACTAATTCTAAGATATGAAACGAGAGGAGAAACATAAGCACAGGGGATTGAAATCTGTTGCATTTGGAGTACTCTGTTTGGGAAAAAAAGACAATCACAAGTGTCTCAAAATTGAGCACTGACAGGATGCACATCTTTCCTCTGTAGCAGCAGAAATCTTACAACCATTCATTAAATAGCTTCCTTACTCGCTCAGAAGGACACTAGAAGGGATATAAAATGGCGCAATGTAATAATCGCGCCATTGAATGACCATTTGAGCCGCTAACAATATCGTGTATCCTCCACCCTTTCTCATGAAGACTGGAATATCAAGTTCCAGAAGCATTTAAAAAAATACTAGCTTTGAAGCCCGTGTTTACGATGAAGGAAATGTCAGGTTCAGATTTTCTTTTATTTCTTATGAATCAACATATTTTTTGTTACTTAAAAAAAAAAAAAAACCCAGCAAATTTAGAGAAACACAAAATTGTAAGATAATATGTAAATTTTCAAATTATATATTTCGATGTTTTATTTAAGTTATTATACCCACACTGTGACAGAAATCCGAACAAGTTTCGTGTTGTAATTCAACAATATCACATTCAATTTGCAACTTTCGAGTTTATTAATGTTCTTGTGTGAACTATAAATAATTTTAAAATATTTCTCACAAACATAAAAATTTCACTGAAAAATAACTAAGTTACAACTAATAAAAGTTACAGATGATGGAAACAGTATAAAATAATAAGCACAAATGAAAATTGAAATTATTTTTATTAATCAGTACTTCCAATCAATCCTAAGAAAATTTCCTTAAGCCTCTATTCAAACTGAGTTTACAACTGAATCCTTTGTTTTCTGTCTTTCAATGCAATAAACTGTGTTCATTTCCTAATTTAAATTGTAGGTACTGATGGTATTATCCCTTGTGTGAATGTGGTATTATCCCTTGAGTAATGAAGTATTATCCTTAAGCAAACCCTTGTGGTATTATCCCTTGAGCAATGAAACAAAATAAATCATTAAAGATGCTTTAAAAAAAAAAGAAGATTTTTCAAAATTATTATAAGGTTCCAATTATAATTGACTGCGGACGCAAGTTGTTAGGATGAAAATAAAAAATATTAAATTACTACATTTAATACAATAAAATATTAAATTACAGCATCTATATCTATACTAGTTTTTAAAAACAGAAAATAAAAGAATATCTGTCCATAAAGGCAACAAAATTAATAGATCGAACATTTCTTTCTATGAAGTTGAAAATTGAAATAAAGCTTTGACTTTTTTCAAAATAATCTACTTAGCACAGTTGGGTTTAAACGAAACTTTCATTTCGGATCACTAACTCTATTTTTCAGTTGAATTAATTTCGGCAAAATTATTAATAGATTTAAAATATATAATACATTCATAACTTTATATTTATTAAGGAATTTTTAATTTCAATAAAATAGAACGATTCCACATGAATTTACTATTGAAATAAGTATAGTAAATAATTCAGAGGATAAAGTAAACAATATATCATAGAAATCTCATATGTTCTTAGTTAAAGTTTAAAAAGAAGCTTCAACAGTGAAATTGGACTTCTTTTGAAAATTCTTATCTATACTTTTACTTAAACGATACACTTCTACACATTATAAAAATATGAATTTTCACAAGATTTGCATTTTTTCCCATATTTTTAGGCGTTTTGGGGTATATATTTGATATATATATATATATATATATAATTGGAAATTGTAAAAAATTATCCTAATATTAAAATTATTATCCTAACGGAATTTGGTGTCCTATTAAAAATTGGTGTAGGAAAAAGGGATTTCCCATGCATCTTTTCAAATGCATAACGTACATTTTTAACTATCAAATGACTAATAAAAATATTTATACGGTTTGCTCTACAATTTAAATTTCAGAGCAATCAAGTTTAATACTGTTGCGATAAATCAGCAGAATCCCGAATTAGACCTTTCTCTTACTAAAACTGTAAAAGAGGAAATAAAGTTTCATTCATATAAGCAAGCCTCTTTTAATTTTAAATCAAGAATCAAGGTTATGAACCTGAGTAATTCTAAACATTCAAGTGACCCATTAACGGGAATTGCAAATCAAACAAAAAAGTGAGATCCTCTCTTCAAAAAATATCTAATTACTGTGATATGACGTACATTTTTATAACAAAACGATAAAAAGTAACAGCCACTGTTACACTATGATAAATACAATGTTTCCGGGACATCTAAAATCGCGGAAAGTCCGGTGAAACAGGGGCGCCACAGCCATCTGTTTTCACTGCGAACATGACGTCACACCCACCAGGTGAGACATGTGTTTTGAACATCGCCATGGTGACGGGGACAGATGTTAATCGTAATTTTTATAGTAGTTGAAAGAATGAAGTACATATGAATGAAATGTGGTTTAAAAAAATCACATTATTTTATTGTGCGACATGGAATCCCTCCTACTGATAATGCGATTGAAAATCTTGAATGGTTGCCTCTTTCTTGAATTGAATTTTAAATCTTCCTGTCTTTCCGACAAGAGTTTTTCAGTGATTTTTTTAGACATCACGAGCAAATTACTGTGCATCTGGATAAAAAGTTAACATAAAATATGACATTAGAATAAATAAGCATGTCGCATTGAGTAATTTGTAAAGTAAAATTTATAAAAGATAAGCATAGTTAATTCATTACACAATCTAACTCCATTTTATAATATCTCTACATTTTCTTATATCTATAACTCTATTTTATAATGTACTTATGTATACGTGTCAGGTTATTTTAATAGGCGGTATTTTTAGCAGTATTTTAAGTAAACTTTTCCAAAAAAATGTTTCTTACGGTGGAGAACTAAATGATTTTCTGAGAAAATGTTTCATACAATGACAAAATACTTTTCGCCTTAAAAATGATCAGTTCCTTTTTGAGATTTTAAGAGTAAGATTTTAGTAATTGTCGTCAATTCTGTGATTCATATAATAGTGAATATAAATAAGGGACTGTTGGATATAACTATAAAAATGTCCTTAACCTAATGAGCATTGCTGCGTATAGATATAAATAAAAAATATACAAAGCATAACAACCTAACAAATATTACATGAAAACGTCACAATTTTAAGAAATCATTCAACAAAAACTATAGTGTGAATCACATTTAAACTTATCTTAAACTTTAAATTAGACAGTGTCGTACAGTTTAAAGTAGACTCCAACTACAAACATTCTAACCCAAGGCGGGATTTGAACTCACGACCTGTTGAACCGAAGAATAAGAGTGCTAACCACTTAAATGCCAGTTCATCTGCGAAACACGAATATAATTTTTCTTCGTTTTTCGCAGATGAACTGGTTAGATTGTTATGTTAGATTACTAAAAAATTTTTATATAGTTAGAAACTTCTGGAAAGTAAATTTCATGTTAACTTTGAATTTTGCGAGATATTACACTTTACTTCATCCACATTTTGACAGGATATGAATATTAAAATGTGATGATGATGCTGTTGCCAAAAATTTATCAACGGAATTTACATTCAAAGCAACATTACATATCCATTAAGTAGAAATTGAATAACTTATATTACTACAGAGAATTTTAATGGGCAATAACATAAATCTGATATTGACATAACTACATACCATCATATATATAGAAAATATATATAATAAGTTATTATATTATTCCAACGGCATATTTCGATGGTAATTTCATCCCTAAGGACAGAAACTGTGTAAAAAATAAATAAAAGTTAAGAATAAATTTGATTCCTGAAGATCATTAGCATAAAAGTCTAACTTGAGTCTGAATATAACTAGATCATAATTATCCTTAATCGTTTGATACTTAATTCCGAATAAAGTTACAAAGACTGAATGAAAAAAGTTTAAATGTCGCAAACTTAAAATCATTTTCTTTTAAGATTAATTAAGTGTAACAGTTTTCATAATGAAAAGATTTAAAGAAAAGAAATCCCCGCGAAATCAATGTTTTACAAATTTTGTCGAATTCAATAAAATTTTCGTTAAGAAAAAAACAAAAGGAACGGATAACTCAAATCTGCTCATCGAAAAAAAATAATTCCCAAGATCTTGCATAGATCAGATACAAAATAGTCTTTTTTTTTTAAGGATAGGAAGGAAATAATATATTTGGCAAGCATGACAGACCAGCACCGCATGAGAAATTGCTTTAACGGAGGCGATATCTCCAGCACACAACCTAAAAAGCTTTGAAAGCAATTGACTCTTGACAAGAGTGCCCAGCTGGAGGAGATCCTGATGTGAAATTCAGACATCCGTCATTCGGTGGAAGCAGCCTTGTCGAAGAGTGCTCTTCGCAGACACTCAGAGACATGGACTGGATCGCAGACAGACACACTGCTCATCCCGAAAAGCTATTTATAGATGGCGGCGTGAGCAAATACTAGAGACGCGGCTAACTCAAAAGGAGTAACGATGACTCACTTAAATATTTAACCATATCTGCATAGTCTGTTCACCCTACAAAGAACGCATCGAACCCGCGGTGTTTAAACGTAATCTCAATGACAGTAAAAACAGAATCACAATTATATTTGAATTATATGACTTGTGTAAATTGACTAGTTCTGGTCTTATATATTTGCATAACTTTTAATTCATATTAAAATCTCGCTACTATTCAATTGAATTTTTAAAATGCTTTAAATGTTCATTTTAATCAAAAAAAAAGTTATTACACATTCCCCACGGCGAATTACCCGATTCCTTATTTTCATCAAATATAATACATTACACAAAGTTTGATTATAATTGTATTTTTCCCCCAAAACAGATTATAATAATTTAAAAATTAACGCCAGTTACCAACAAGTATTTAATTAATTCCCGATTTTAAAAATATTAAAGATTAGTATATGATTATAAAATATTTTTCTTAAAATAAATTAATTAAAAAAAAGGGAGAAATTAAAGCGCAGTTAATACTTATTTCCTGAAGACAATGCTTATAAAATTTGTTCCAAAAAGTTCAAACAATAAAAATTTGTGCAGCAAAATAAGGGAATCGCGGAAAAAATTTAGAAGGCAAATAAACACTTTCTGTAAATTTCGAAGTCCTAAAATTACCATTTTCAAACAAATGATAACAATAAATAGAAATGAAAATCAGAAAATCTTTTCCAACTAAAGTAAATCAAAAATAAAAAAATAATAAAATAACTTTATGCAATAAATTACTTAACTTAATATAAGTTTTTTAAAAATAGTATTTATTTAAATATTTTAATTAATATTTAAGTTAAATTCATAAGAAATCAAGATTTCAATCGCATGTTCTTCCAGAAGTTTAAAAAACTGCCAGACAGGCCACACCTCCAAGATTAAGACTGTGGAAAGTTCTATCATCTTCAAGTGCATTTCTGGGACCCCACATGAAAAGTAATTTTTTTTCTTTCAAGTGAACGATGAAAGAGGAACTGTACTTGATGGAAATTCAAAGACGAACCGCTAGAGAAGAAGCGGCAGAATGTGTGGGTGCATAAGTAAATCGAAGTTCACTAACGGAAACGGCTTTCAGATATTAAAGGAGGAAAGCGATTTTCTCTTGACGCCGGCACATATTCTCGTCTTGAAGTTTGATTCTTCAAGAAACTCCAGAAAAGAATATTATAATTATCTTTAATATTTTATAATTGAAGTAAGAATGCATTTAAATATTTAAAGTGCAGATTATTTACATGTTAAACTTGAAAAAAGCAACAAAATTAACACTAAAATCTGAATAAAAGCTCCCGCTCTTGAAGGCTTCGTAAATTTATATTTGGATTGAATATTAATTCATGACTTTAAAAATTTTTCCAAATCATTTCATTAGTGATACCTCGTTCTCATTATCGAAAGGTAGTGAGCTCGAATCCGGGCTTAAGCGAAGATTAAAAATGGCTAGGGCACATTAAATATGTCGGGGTCGCAGTGTCCACCAATTTAAATTATACTTCTGAGGGTGGCATGTCAAGTATTCTAGGGTCTTTTACTTGATAATTGTTTCTAAACTGCAAAGATTCCCAGCCAGCTGCTTTAACTTGTAGAACATTACTCACGGTTCGGTACAGGGAAACACACTGGTACAACAACTATTTCATTAATCTGTCACTTACCATATCCGAAATAACTAACCTCGCAATATGCATGTTTTATTAAATATTCGACGATTAGTCTTCAAATCTGTTTTTTCACCATAGAAAATAGGAATAATGTAAAAAGTGGTATAAATTCAATTCATATTGTAGAGAGGACGTTTTGAAGAATTTCGTTTCACTCAAACTAGTCTCAGAAATTTGTGTGAAACAAGTGGGTACATCTCTTTTCGTTGTACACAATTTTAAATAAAAGTCTTGATTTTTCTCTAACAGAAAGAGCAGAACTAAAATTACATCAAGAATACGCGTTTAATTTATTAATTATCAAAGTATATTACCCTATCTATTAACAACTTATTTTTTAATTTATCATTAATTCTCACCAATTGTAATTTGTTTAAAATTCAAAAGAACATAACTTTCAAATTATCACTAAATAATGCATTCAATTTAATCTACGAAATTTTAAAATTAATAAGAATTTAGGAGTATATCCTAAGAGTTTATTTATTTCTCACTGTGATCAATTATTGAAACTTTCTAATGTAGAACTTTTTTACATTTTTAATCTCCATGTATAAATATGATCTGTTGGGAATATATTATATATATATATATATATATATATAATTTCAATGAAACGTTACAAAGTTATTAATTTCAAGAGGGAGATTAGTTACTTTCTTAAACACTCATTTGTAAAAATACTTTTATTCTTTATCATTACACACGGTAGTTTATAAGATAAAAACAAACGAAATATTAAGAATTTTTTTTATTGCAAAGCAAACGATACATTCAAAAAAATAAATTGAATTAATAGTATTAAAGTCTATTTACTTATGATTTGCAAAGTTTTAGACATTAATTTTTGAAAATCAACCATAAAATTTAGTTGTGATTATACTAGTAAGATAAAAAAAAAATTTTAAAAAAAGATTAAATAAAAATCTAAACGGACAAAAGATGGCTTGAAAATAGAAATGACGAAATGAATGATGAAAACGATGGTAAAAAAAAGTGAAATTAAAATAAAAAGGACAGATCAGATAAAATGACGAATACAAAATATTAACTACAAGGGGGGGGGAGAAAGCATGAGATGTAAAAAGGGAGGGGCTTCAGATTTCTCACAAGGAATTCAGTGAGTTATGGTAGGGTATGCATTGGTCACTTTGCCACATATCATCACTAGATTGGTTGAATGTTCGATGCATTTGGATGGTAGTTGCAATACAAAGTCAGTCCAAAATTCTCCTCTCCTCATTGGTACGTTTCCTACCAAGTACCGCACACAGAATTTTTTATCTAATATATATTTCATAATGGATAGATATAAAGATATAATAAAACAGCTTCAAGGACAAAAAATTTTTTAGGATTTTATGACAAATATGAAAAAAAAATTATTTCTCATAGTGAAAAAAGTTTTTCTTATATTGTATACAAAGTTACTTACTAGGAATTAGTATACACGTAAAGATAGCAAAAACTCTAACATTACTTTTGATTAAAACTAAGTTTCTTTTTTTTAAATGACACATATTTTAGTTTACCACATACAAATGGTTTCGCCACATTACTGCAGCCTTATATCCCCTCGGCAAAAAAAGAAAGCATAAGACTGATCATAACTGATCTGAAATATCCACAGATCAACCTGCGATGAAGATGAATATTCCCAGGACTAGAAAATCCAACATTTTCAACTCAGAACAAAAAAAAAAAAAAAAAAAAAAAAAAAAAAAGCTATGCTCATCAACCACCTAACCCGGATAAGGGAACTTTTTTCTTACTTTTTATTCCACAAGTTCTGAGAGAAACATATCCATTAGTTTCCAGAAAAAACGAAAAGAAAAATAGCGCTGAAAATGACTTCTGAGTCCGACTCACAGAAGTTCAGTTGGGGCCCTGACTGAGCACTTTTTTGTAGATTCGCACGCACCCTCATTCCTCAACAGCTGAAATCCATGACCCTTTAGTGGCAACTGAAGGATACAGCTTGACTTTCTTTTTTTTTTCTGTTCACACAAGAAGGGGAAAACAATCTTGAGAAATCTAGGAGTTCAAAAAGCGGCATATTTCTTCACAACATATACAGCAAACTGTCAATTATCAGTGGGTTTGGAAATCGAAGATAAATTACAAAAATAGGAACAAATAAATAAATAGATATTTGAACAATTCATAAACTCAATAGCTAGCGAAAGCATTTATTGCTTGAATTAATTTTACACTTACAAATTTATAAATAATTCTCTTTAGAAAGTTTCTAAAAATTTTCTGTCATTTTAGATTAAAATGTTTCCTTATTAAGAACAGCTTTTTTAAAGAAAAAAAAAATAAAACACATCTTAGATATCTGAAATGATAAACTACTCACAGTTAATCGAGTTTACTTTGTTTGGCTCAGTAACCGAACTTATAACTTCGTTATAATACGTATATATATATATATATATATATATATATATATATATATATATATATATATATATATATATATTTCCTGCGATAATTACTGGAAGGGATAAAAATATGATGAGATGGCAATAAAAATTAGATTTAATTAATCTTAACATTTTCGTTGGTTTTTAAGATAATAGGTTTTTGTCATAATAGGTGATATGCAATGTTTTTTAACTTTCGTCCCATTGTTAATAGATTGTAATAAATAGCCTGACAGCTGGAAATTGTTTAAAACATTTTTTCTTTTACAGCATGAGATCTTCTGAAAAAAAGGCTGTTGATCATAAACATCAAGTGTTCATATGTCAAGAGGGAGATCAATGGGGAAACTCCTCAGCACACAGTCACTCCGATGACTGAGCATGCAGAAAGAAGTCTTCTCTTGTTCTTAAGCTTCTCTGCATCCCTATATCTATCTCCTGAATTCAACACCGATTGAATTGAATTTGGTACTACTCATTCGAAAAGGTTTAGCTAAAGTCACGCTTAATGGGTCATCTAATGTATTGAAATACTGCTTACAATATTGTTCGTGAATTTTTTTCTCGAAATCTGCAAGTCTTTTTTAGAATTCTAAAATGGTTTTGGAATCCAACAAAATAAAATTTATGCAATTCAAGCTATAATGCAAGCTGTAAGACAATAAAATAAGATGAAAAATTTCGTAAATATTTTGTAACGAGGTAAATTGAAGAATCAGAACAATTTAAGATAATTTTATTTGTATCATCTGAAACAAACTCCAATGCCTTAAAATTTGCATTTGATTCTACAGTGAAAATGGGTGAAGGTACATGAATGAGACGCAATTTAAAAGTACAATAATATTCAATGTGTTTTGAAAGCGATGTGATATTTCTTCGCCTTTTTATAGATTTTAAATTTGTTCAGGTAAATTGAAAATTGTTTTTTGTTTTAAATTTATTTGAAAAAGAACATTGGTTAATTTTATTTTATTTCATATTCATATTTTTGAAATATTTAAACTTCCACAAAACGAACCAAAAAATAATAAATAAAACAGTAGCGTAAAGTGGAATATTAAAATAATTAGAACAAATATTTATTTTCTACCCTGATTTTTTTTCCCCACAATGTAAGAACTGATTTAAATTATGTAATCCAAATTCTTATTGATATAGTCCCACAAATGAGATGGAAACTGCACTATTTTACAATTCCTAATTTACTTCCACATATTAAGAACCACCTACCCAGAACTGGTGGTTTCCTTCCCTCACGTCATTCTTTATTTCCCTCCTAGACTTTTTCCGTTCATTTCATATCAACTCTTCCACCGGGTTAATAAAGCAAACATTATACGAATTCCCCCTTCGGCGAGATATATGATAGCTTCCTTACATGACACTAGGGATGGAACATCAACAGCATGCACAAACCCCCTTTCCATCTTGCTTCTTTTTCACACTGACTGGATAGAAAGATGTAGTGGGAAACCACCACGTGATGCGAAATCCCATCCATCTGTGAGATTTCAGATGGAAGCACAAAAAAAATTGCACTTCAGTAGTCTGGTATCTGACGCGATTGTCTGCTACCAGAGTTTCATTTTTTTAACGATGTTGCCATTATCTACATAAAAATGGTTTGAGGGAGTGTGCATTCATTCAAAAATACTGTAATATTTTTTTGAAAATAACGACAGTAAAAAATATGAGTTGCGATAAATATTTCTTTTATCTAAAGTTTGCAGTTTTATTCTTAAAAAAAAAGAGAAAGAGATAACTTCATAATCCACAATAAATTTAGTTTTTATAGCCTTGAAAATCATCTGAAATATATAAAAACTTCTAAAAAGGAAATACATACAATAGGAAAGAAAATCCAGAATTGGTATTTCATTCCCGAATTCCCATGTATACACATTCCTAAGGGGAAAATCAATAAAGCGCCTCTACGGAATTAGAAATAAATTTGATTTGTTGAGGAAAATAAACAGGAAATCAAACACGGCAATCAATAATAAAATTTTCATTTTCTTTCGCGATGAAATTTCTAACATTCGTCAAAAACCTTTTTCGCAATCAGACGAATTTTTAGACTCAAAATAAATAAGCAACATACTTTGTTTTTTCCTTTCACATAACAATATTGTCTGAAGACACGATTTAATAAATAGCGAAATGACATTTGCCCAATTCCATTCTTAGAATATTCTTCCAGATTCATTCTCACAATAAATAACAAAATTTTATTTTCCATGAAACTAAGTTAATTCACTTTCATATAAAACGTTTCGATACATTGGTTCATGTAACCGTCAATATAGAGACTAGATTTCCCCCCCCCCTTCGCATAAATACAAAATTTTGATTTATTGTTCTGGTTTCACTAGAGAAAAAATCCCTTGCAACGATCAATATTTAAATGAGGAAAGGTTGGTCGATTTACTACTTGCCAATAGCGTGAGCTCATATTGACTTTCTCATCGTGATTTAATATAAATGATGACGATTTCGTTTCAGCTCTCACACACCTCTGTTGCACTCACTACGATGATTCATATATGGGGAGTTGTAGTGCACTCAATGAGAAAACAGCCTCCTCCCCATCAGAAGTGCAATGCATAGCTAACATGTAATTAAACTTCCAGACGAGAATCTACAATTACTTCTTTATGCATTACATATAAAATAAATACAATTAGAATGCTCACTGCAATTAAAAAATAGATAATTTACTAGTATTAAAACAGTTTATTAACAATAAAGGTAACATACATGATTGGTTTCGGCAAACACTATTAAAATTCAAAATCTTCATGGATGACATGGATTCAGAAATAAATATTTTAATGCAACGTTTCTCTATTTATCAAAGTATATGATTTACTTATCGTATAGACGTGGTACATGTATCTTTAAGTTATCAAAAATGAATAACCAAATTATTGAAAACATCAAAAACAAACATTAAAAAAAAATGTTAAGTTTTAACATCTATTAACGAAGTAACCATCATCTTACAGCATAACTAAATAAATGCGAAAAGAAGGAATGAATATTATTTTAATCATTGATCTTGCAGACATCAAAAAATAGCAAAAAATTTTTATATTAATAATAAATCTGCCAATGGAAGTATTTAACAAAAGTATATCAAAAGATTATAAAATAAGGAAGATTTTTTATGTATATTAAATAAAAATCAGAAATTTGTCATTTGCATAATTTCTATTCTGTATAAATAAATTTACTAAGAAACAGCTAAGCTTATAAAATAAAAATATAAATAATCCAAACTAAATTTCTCTTATTAACCGTTTCTATTTTGAAAGTTTAAAAAAAAAATCAGTTTAGAAAAATTTCTTTTATTTGTCAAATAATAAATGTAGATATTGAAAACGATTTCGCAAATAACATCCATTATAAAACTAGGAGCAATAAAAGCCAGGAGCATTCTGAAAAAGTTATTTAATAAAAATAATAATAGTACTATTAAAAAATAAAAACATTTTATTCAAATGCTTTAAAACACTAATTTTACTTCAAAACATAATTCTCCCTTTTTTTGTTCAGTAAACAAAATCATTTCATTTATTAAATAAGATCTCGAATCTACAAAATTGATATCTGAGGTGAATCTGAATATTTTTGCTTAATTAAAAAAATAATTTAAGAAACAAGCTTGCTTTATTATTCAATTTACTTATAGTAAAACAAAATCGAGTTTAATAAAATTAATGATGCTCGTTTTTCTACTTAGTATCTAAATAACACTTTTACTAAAAGATGGCGCCACTATAAAATATATTACTTTTCATTCTGTCAATACTCAAGCAGATGGTTTCTAGATTAAAAAAAAGAGATTCAAAAAATCGTCTTACTCCATCCAGCTTGACAGACAAATTCATACACGCGCCTTTGTCATCATCATTCCTTCGAGTGCAGTAACATTTGAAGGTCATTATGCAAAATATTATGTTTACTTCGTACATTTCGCATCTGCTTGCTTCTTAATAAGAGTACAGGAAAAAAGTGAAATAACTCGGCAGATGTTCTGGGTAGGCGCGATTAAAATGCATAGCAGCATGAAAATGAAATATCCAACAAATATTCTCGACATTTTTCTTGTCACAATAAAGGAAGAAATGCATGACATTTTCTCTTAACCTAAAAGGAAACTGTGAATTGAATCAATTCAGATTTTATTGAATGGTTTTATGATTGAATCTGAAAGTATCTCAGATAGTTTGGAAAGCCGCCAATCACAAATTCCATTTGACAATGACCAAACAAATTGTCAATTAGATTCTCAGAATACATTGGTACGACCTGTTTTCTAGGAACATCGACAATTGATTTAGAAACAGCAGTAATTTTCAGGCGTGCTTTCTCTAGAATAAAAACGAAGAAAAAGGGTTTTCTCTATTAACTGGTATAAAATTCTGGTAAAACTTACGAAAAACCATAATGTTATTTTTTATGATTATTTAAAGAATATTTTAAAGAAATTACAAATAAATTATTTTTCATTAGCGACAAACTTTTTCAAATGGAATACTCTAATCGTCCCAATTTAAGATACTTTATAGAAAAGATTATTCGAAGAATCATTTATAAAAGCTCCTATATATATATTTATCATATATTCATTTAAAATGAAAACTCACTTTTTCAAAGTGAAACTACTAAATATTTTAAAATCTCACATATTAGAATGTAAAAATTTTAATAATAATTTATAAGACTAAATAGGAAAAAAAATTCAAAACAATTTTTGTTAAATATATCCAATATCTCCAACGGTGTTTAATCAAAATCGGAAAACCTTTTAATTTTGTCAATACCAGTGTATATATTGATAACAAATTCTAATCACCTTGTTTTAAATTGTGAGCATTAGTTTAAGTATAATAACCTTTATAAAACTTTAATCAGTATAGTCAAATACATTTTACAATACAAACATAGTAGAGGAAATATTTTGTTTTATAACTGGACATAGTCTACGTGAAGCATTCTTTTTGATCAAAGAAATTTTGTTACATAATTTGTTGGTTAAGATAACTTCACTTTTTTTTCCTACATTTTATACGAACTTATAATTCCTATACATCCTAATCCCTTCAAAACAAAAGTTGGCAGATTTTTGCTATGCAGTTTCTAATGCACTGAACTTCACGCAAACATGTAAGGGTTGCAATTATTACAAAATTAGTTACGTATTTATATAGCCTGAGCTGACATTTGGATTCATAACCGGTTTCTTGTTTAACTTACACTAGGGTTTATCTCGATAGAACCTTTTTGATGATAAATTCTCAGACTGTTCAACAACAGATGAGGAAAGTAAGGTGCACTATGCAGAGATGGGTGTTAGGATGTTTCTTCTCTTGAGTTATAAGGCCCACTATCTGTAAAAAGCCGTTCTTTCTGTATGCTCAAACAACTTAGTAAAAAGGGTAAACATTCTGTTAAATAGATTTTTACTGTATTAAGGGAAAGTTTCTTTATTAGTATAATGGCCTTATTAAGAAAGCAATATAATAATTTCATAAAATCAATAAATTAATAACAATAAAACATAGTATTTTGATCACTGAAGGCTTTCTTTTAAGTCTCTAAAGGCTTCTGTATGTGCCGTAATACGAGTGTTTGGTATAACTCATGCATTATATATATATATATATATATATATATATATATATATATATACTCGATCAATGTTTTTTATTAGTTAATTAAATAATTTAGAGGGCTCTACTTTTATAAAAATTGCGATAAACGTTTTGAAATTTTGTGTTTAACATGTAATTAACGGAAATTTCTTATCAAATATCATCTACTTTTTATCATGCTTGGAAGAATTATTAATATTTTCCAAGATTTGATTGAATTGATATAATATAATAGAATACAGTAGCTGTATAGGGGAAGGGAACATGGCAAATCAACAGTATTAAAATAAGAAAAGTCGAATACGAAGCAATATATTTATACAAAATATTATGTATGTTATATACATATATAACATACATAAATTTTGTTAACTTTGTACACATTTGAAATACTTATCTTAGTTTAAATTAAATTTAAAAAATATAAGTAGATGACTCAAAGTCATAAATAATTTGACAAATTATTTTAATTCATTTCTTGAAAAAATATATTTATAAGATAAAACCAGTAAAAATTCTGATTCAAATTAATTAAAAAATTTTTTTATATTTTTTAGCTTTTACTTTTAATTGTTTTTTTAAATTTGTTTATACTTTTAATTGATAACTCCTATACATTTCCAAATAAAAAAAAGATTAATTTTTTTTATTTCAATTAAATTAAGGACTAATATATATATTAATTATTGTACCTTGTATATTAACAATTTTATCTGAAAAATTCAAAAAATTGATGAATCACCTCCTTAACATTATCAATGTTTATAAAAACAAAACAATTTGACTTAATAGAAACTCAATACAAAAAAAATCATTGTCTCAACTCAATTATCCTGTCAGTAAAATATTAACGGAAAATACCCAACTTGGCTTCCAGTAAAATAAGGAATAACAGTAACATTTGTCACACTGCTAAAGCATGTTGGGAAAAGATAACTGATCTAAAATAAATCAACGGGTCTTCCCGCGTCGTTTTGACCTCTATTTCATTCCCAAAAACTGAGGAAAAAGCTTGTTAAAAAAAGTAAGCACTGAAAGACAGAGGGCAACGACAAGCACGGCCCAGCTGGAAAGCAGGGTCGATCGCTCGTTAAGTTCTAGAAAACATCAACGCAATGAGAGAATATCTTGTTATTGGGCAATGAAACATGATGTACACATATCACAGAATTCCTATCACCAGAATATTCAATTCCACCAAGTGAAGCCAGAAAATCAGGAAGTCTTATTTAGAGACATTACAGAACGATACGTTTTAGAATATAAGCAGAATTATTCACAGAAAATCAGATATTGTTTGAATGGTAGGTAATCATGAATATTTAATTGGACTTAATATATATTGGTATATTAAGGGGCCTCTGAAAATTTACACCAACCAGGGAAAAAATCTTATAATGTAAATTTAAAAAAAACAATCATTTAAATTCATTTCAGAAAACTTTAAATTTGATAGTTAATTTAGTGATAATTATGAATACTTAAATTTATACAATTATGAACTATTGATATTCAATGAAATAATTAATATTGAAGTGTTTCTGAACTAATAGATAGTCAAATGCTTATTAACTGTCATTAGACACATTTTATTAAGTTAATTGTTCCTATATTTAAAAGGAAACATAAATAACAAGTTATTTACAAAGAAATAGAATAATTACGATTAAATGAATGTTCAATTATTTGAGTATTCCACAAACATCAGAATGTTAAGACAACAGAAAAATGTGCGAAAGATTATAAACGAATTACTGATACGTCGATAAAATAAACTGCATAATATATAAGCAATCACATTTTACTATAATATATTTTTCTATAATATACTAAATTAAAATTTAAAATAACAAAATATTTTTTTTACATTACTAATAAATAATCTCAAAGCCATCGATATTTTTGATATCAATGTAAATTATTTATTAATTATAAGAAACTGGTCGACAATCCTAAAACTATAATCGGAAATAAATTTATTTGCGATGATTATGAATCAAACTCACTTATATGTTCAAAAAGTGCATTCCCAAAATATATCTTAAAACACAAGAATCCTTCGCATTAATGTTAAACTCAAGTCAAAACCACTTAGATATTTCGTAATTTTTTTATTTTCATTTTTTAATAATATAGCAGTAGCCAAAAGATGCTGGAATCTTAATACAAAAAAATCTTGGGGCAATTAAACTATGACTTAGAGGAGTTTTATAATTGACACAATTTTTTTTCTTAATTACTTTTCTTTTAGTTCCTACTATGTTTTTAAGTTAATTACTTACAGTATAACCATCGATATTTTTATAGCTAGACAACGGAATGGTACATAATCTATTGCGATTGCAGTGTTGAGTTAGAAAGTCTAGACATCATAAATCGACAGTAAAATTATGCTTTACCGCAAATACATTTATTAAACAGATTCAAATAATCGTTCTATTGATAAATATGATAAATAAATACGTTGGAACACAAAAATGCAAATGACAAATGAGACAGCTTGTGTGAGAAAGGAAAATGAGAAGGAGCAGGATTTACGGATGGACCACTCGGCTCGTTAGGAACATCGAAAGGGAACATCCTACTTTCACCAGATGTACACGGAAAGATTTTCTTACGACAAAGGAAAATCTCCTTAGTTAAACGAATATAGTAAAGCATCAAATTTCAGTAAATATGTCCTTTTCTTAATTCAATTTTGCAACGTTACTTCTTTGTGAAAGCAGCAATTGTATAATTTAACACCATGCATACACATTTAAAAAGTTGTAATATTAATAAAAGTTCATGAAGAAGTTGTTTAATTGTAGTTCTCAATTATATTAGCTTAATAACGATTAAGATTTACTGAATGGTTTAGCAATCTTTCCTAAGCACTCAAAAATAATTTACACGATGAAATTTGTATTTAGTATTTACATCAGAATACTTTGTTTTCACCAGATGTGGAAATTGTTACAAGTGACCGTTTTATCTAATCAATTGAAATCCAATTTACGAATACATGCCACACCACAGACTTATTTATTTTTAATTATACCGTAAAAAATATGGTAAGTAACAATAGAAGGTTAATATAAAAATCTCCAGTATGCAACTCTTTTATAAATTTAAATCCACATGTTAAATTTGAGAAAATTAGATGAAATTGCCAAAAGTTCACTCATAACAACCATTAAAGCTAAATCAAAAGCAATGGATGAAATAAATAAATTTTTCTAATAAAATAGAAGTGAAAGCTAACAAAGACGTGTCAATAAGGCATAACGTAAGCCGTTTTTTTTTTGTTTTTTTTTTTTTTTTTAAATTATATTATTTTACGATTTTTGATACATTAATTACATAAGCAAAAATGAATTAGCCATTAAAAAGTGTTAACAATATTAAAATTATTTCCGTTATAAAACACTTTTAAAAAAATACTACTCATTCTAATAATATCAAAATCTGAATGTTTGCCATTTTTAAATACTTATAGATCTTAATCCTGAATCAAAATCACATTAAAATTTTTAAAAAATGACTTTTTTTTAAGCAATTTTTTAAAAAATCAAAAAAGGTAATTTAAAAATTATTTCTAAAAAATAAAGGAATTAATTTCAAGTGAGACAATTAATATTTTAAAATAAGCTAATCTGTTTTTTACAGGTGACATCACAAAAATTAGAGATTAAATTCTCAGTTACTAATTCTAACGACACAAAATTGATCTTCTGTTCAGCTGATTTTCTTCTGAAAATCAGATATTAACACGCCATCGCCTGGAATGCGAAAAGATGACCCTAAGAACTAAGCAAGGTTAACGATAGGCGTGTTTCAATTATACGTAAACAGATATAAATGAAAAAAAATCAGATAACAAGATCCAAATGGATTTATTTTCGCAATGGAATTCATTTGAATGCATAAACACAGAACTGGAAATTTAATAATGTGTGATGAGGTTCCATCAAGATAAAACATAATACAAAAAAAGTTTTAGTTTTACCTCTTTAAGCGTTGTTTTAAATTAATAACAAAGGCATACTTCATTGTGATTTAATGGAGAGAATAATTTGTATGTTCTGTAAGCCAGCTACAGTGATCTCTTTCGCAGATAAAACATTTTTATTAGTTTTGAACTTAACCTTAAGAATTAAAAATCATTTGAATTCCACAGGGAGCACATTGATTGGAAAGATAGCGGCCAAGCTTTTTTGTTTATGTATGTGTTACGCACTCAATGGAAATAACGCTTATACCGAAAGATAATCATCCTCGACATAGAATTCACATTTTCCAGTCTTTGTGTTGCTTGAATACTATATATTTAAGTCAGCATTAAAAATAATTTAAATATAGCTAACTAATTATAAATGATTTAATTATTAAATAGTAGATGTGGGATTTGAACAATAAACTTATAGAATCTAAAGTCTCTGATAACAACAAATAGTAATGACGCTGATTTATTAAAAATGCACATGTATAATATTTTAAAAATTGTAAAATAATAGCATTATGAAGACATTTAATATAAAAAATTTTCATATATAACACAATTTTAAATTTCAATATACTGAAATCTTTAACTTTTTCAAAAAAAAGCTTAAAAAATTAACAAAAAAGCCGTTGGTATAAATAACTAAACATTTTACTATTATTTTTTTATTTAAATTATAAACAAATTTAACCATTTAATGCAATAATCTTTTTTTTAAAGAACAAAAAATTCAATCAGTTAATTACACTGATGAATTATTAAGACTAATATTTTTCATTATAATAAAGAAGAAAAATTTTTTTCCCCAATTAGAATAAAGTCGCCAAAGGGAGCCAAGAACTGTGACACCTTGTTACAACAAAGAACGAAATCGTTTAAAGGAGGCGTTTTCGTGAGTCTCCTTCCAAAAACCAGTTCAGGAACAACAACAAAACAAGAAACCAACTGCTCCAGAGGAGTTGAAGAAAGTCTACAAAGGGGTTTTGGATAAAGGGGTAGGAGGTAGTAGAACAGGGACGGGACTGAAGGTGACCGCCAAAACCAGTCATCTGAAGAATAAGTTCCATCGACAAAGCTCAATAAAAAAAAATTCCACGGCTTGATTTGCTTCGTTTCAGCATAGATGATTACTGTTGTGATCTCTTCTGTTTCGCAAGATGAGTTGCAAAGTCCCAATTAGACACAGACCCAATGAAGCCAAAACACGCAAAGTCAGCACGTAGCCGGAGGACATGTGTTTCCAGTCTCTTTAAAACGGGTATTTGGAGAAAATGACTTGGGAAGATGAATGAAAAGCATTGCAAAGTTAGAAAGGAAAATGATCTGAAGGAGAATAACTATTTCACTGTGAATGCTTACAGGAATTTAGAGTTTTATAATCCATTCCGTTGTTGAAAGTTTCTTTTGACACATAACTAACTGAGGAAACGACGCATGTAAATCTATGGCAACTTTAAAACAAGTCTCTGCAGACCACTTTGCTAAACGAATTTATTCCTTAAAAGTAGAATTTCTTCCTTACATCTTGAAAATAAATGTCTTGAATTTTCATCTATTTAAGCACAACTCAGCTAACAAAACGTCTTCAGCTGTTGAAAAAGTATTTTCAAGGGCCATAAATGATATCGTAATTATCATTATGTGAAAGATAAATCTGGTGAACGAATATTTGTATTAAAGAGTTCGAAGATTTAAATGATTACAAATTTAACTAGAGAAGTTGAATGATATATTTTCACAACATTATATATATATATATATATATATATATAAGCTTTTTGTATAAAATAAAAAATTATGATATTAGAAAAAGTGAGGACAAAATCCACATAGAATGCACGCAAAAAATTAAATAATTATAAATAATTTATAAAAAATATATTTTCTTGAAGATGCTTAAAAAATAAGTGAACTATAATAAAAAAAATTTCTGAAGTATTTTGTGATGTTAAAGTAATTTCAATGTTAAGGAATGAAAAATATAATGATATTTATAGGGCATGGTTGAAGAAAACTTTAGTTTCAATTTTCATAACTAATTGTTTATTATAGGATTTTAAGTCTTAATCCCTTGTTCTAGTCTTTGGGAGAAAATTTGATATATTAGTGTGTATTATGAACTTAAATATTGGTCAATGCAACTAACATAAAAAAATTTTAACAGTAATTTTTGAAAAAAGAATAACATAAAACTAATATTAAAAAAAAATTATTAAACTTGCAAATAGTGATCAAAATGAGTGAAAAATATTAATTTATCAAAATGTTAACTTCTCAATGTTCTTCTATAAATTTTTATTTAAACTTTTTCCCATTAATATTATCAGAAAATAGAAAAGTAAAAATGTAAACACAAACTGTCACACAGAGAAAAACAATAATGTTCTAATTTTCGCGAATAAGTAAGTGTTTACAGTAACTTCCTGTTACATTAGCTTAAGGTTTAGCGAAATTGATTATTTCCATTAAGAATAGATTTCGCTTAATATTATTTTCATGTAAATCAATATTCTCAATTTTTTGGATATTTAGAAAATTGAAATCCAATTCGATATATACAGATTAGTTACACTTTGTTCTACTCGACTATCAGATGATTCATATACATGATTCATGACAGATGCATGAGTTCACGACTATCAGATACATGATTTATAAATAATAGTAGAAACAAGAATATTTATAACACAATTTTACCAACGTCGCTTTCAAGCATTATCATGCTATGTTCAAGAGATTAAAAAAGTTTGAGAATATTATTCATTAATAAAGATAGTAGGATAAAATATTTGTTTCACATAGGCACATATATTTAATATTTTCAATATTTTTTCTTAATAATCTCTATACACATCCCATTATTGAAGTTTTCTTTCCTTTTGTAGTACCATATAAGTTTCGAAAAATAAAATAACGAACAAAATATTTGTACCCTCTATTTATATAGAATCAAATGTCTAACCATTTAAGCAATAATAGTTAGACATTTGGTTCTCACACTTCATTAGCAAGTAGTCAGCGCTGTTTAATTAAAATGTTAACCAAAATTGTGATGTTTATAAAGATTATCTCGCATAACGCTATAAAAATATTTAAAAATGAATTTACTTCATAAATTTAGCAACAAAAATTGTTAAAAAATTAAAATTTAATTTTAAAAGCTGATTTTAATCATATCACAAATCGAAAACATCAATTTACTGTATAAAACCGGATACGTCTTCTCATAGAAGGTGTGGGAGGAGAAAAAATTAAATATTCACGTGCAGGGAAATCAATTTTCCCGAAATTGCTCAAACATGTAACAACCATGAATAACCTTGACGTCAAATAGACATAACTTTTCTCACAAAAAATGTAACCGGTTCAGGTAGATGTAATCATTGAAAAGAATATCCGCCAACATCCCCCCTGGTGCCCCCTTTTCTACACACAACGTTGGATTCAAATTCTTTCAAACATTAGATAATTGATGATAAATTTATGATGCGATTCAACTCTTACTTTTCTCAAACAAGTTAACAGGAAGAACACGTCAGTGATAATGGTCTTAATTTAGTATTCAGATATAAGTTCTATAGCAATTATGAAAAAATAAAAATTTGGAAAACATTGCAGGAAAAACATTATTTAAAATCAAAAATAGGATTGAATATTCCCACAGTTAAGTTAGACTAAACTTTACAAAAAACTGGTAGCTGGAGATTTGATGCACAAAAAAATATAAATTTATGCAAACATCACTCCACATATATATTATAAAGTTATTGCAAGCTAATTTTTTTAAAAAAATTTTGTAAGTTAACATTAAAAAATAAGTTTCAATAAGTTTGATTTTTCATTTTTAATAGACATTAGGAGATTGGTTTTCTTATTTCTCTAAAACCATTTATTACACACATAATAATTTATTTAATTATGCTTTAAAATGGATACCAAACCACACACACACACATTAAACATCCAAGTTCAAAATAAGAATCGAACTTTTGAACTGTTGAATTGCAAGCCTGAATGTTCAAATATTTAGCCACAAGCTCATCGCACCACTATGTTAGCAATATTGGGTTGGTAGTAGATATTGAAACACAGTAATATTAGATGAGTCTGTTTTTTTTTTTCCCCCGTCATTTTGCTGTCAATTTTTTGCACACAGAGGCTAATTAGACCATAACATATAATTTAAAATGGAATCCGAACCAAGACAAACATCCACTACCGAGACGGGAATCGAACTCACAAACTGTTGAACCGAAGACTAGAGCGCTAACTATTCCGGCTAACAACTAAGCATAAGATAATTTTCATAAAAAGAATAAAAATCGTGACTCTATTAGCATGCACTGTCAAAAATAAAGGAGTCAAATAACTTTATCGTTAAATTAAGAAACCTATGTTGTGAATATATATACATATATATTTTTGAATTGAAAAACAGCCAAACATATAATAAATTTTAAAAATTTTATGAAATTAGAACTATAACACATAAAAACGTCACAATTAAAATGCAAAAAAGCGTATAAACAAAGGCAATACATGCCCCCTAATATAAGTAAAAATTTCAAAGGCAACCGCATAAATAGGTAGAATATAAAGCATATTTAGTCAACGCCCTTCAATTCTTGGTAAATTGAGGAAAGAAAAAATTCCGCCGAAACAAATTCCGAAATTGAATTATCAATTATTCGCATGGTTATATGTCCATAGGAAACAAAAGGGCGTCGCCGACAAAAGAGCGTAAGTTCACTTCAACTGTAACTGATCGAAATTTGAGGCAAACTCCAGCTTTCAACTTTCGGTATTCCATTTAATGACTCAAAATAAAACGATAAGACAAAAAATAAAGGGAAAAAAACTAATATAAAGAAAGGGGTTGATGTCCTGAAAATGCACCTATTTTCTTCAGGAACTGTAATATTGTTTGTTTACTTTCGCCCGAGAAATCACGCATTTCGGACGCAGCGGAAAATGTTGGGTCACGCTATCAAGAAGAGTTTGTTGGGCAACAACAGCAGGAGGGCATGAAAACGACGCCAAGTCCACTGTAGCCTTCGTTAGAAATGGGCGTATAAAAAATAATGTAGTGTGTCTAATGACGACTTGTAGGAAATACTAGCTTGAGTGTGAAAGGGGTAGAGAGCGGAAAAAAACATTAAGGACTTCCTTGATGGAGTTGGCGAGGAAAGAGAATGTTGAGTTCGTGAGAAATTTGGATGAGAGAATCCAGAACAAATTCAACAGGGTTTAAAGAAGATGAGTTAAAACAAGCCTGAGTTTTCAGTTTAGTCAAAATATGGTAAAAAAATGAGCAATCTCTATATATTTATTTGCTCGCAATAAATGTGAGTACTGCTTGATTGAAATCTATATATAATTGCATCATTCGGAAAATCTTGGAAACGATATCAATTTGAACAGAAAATATTACTGAAGCATAGTTGTAATTAACAAAATAATATTAAGTATGCATATACTTAAATTCATTGTTTTTAATAAATAAATAAAGGGATACAGAAATTAATAAATATAGTAGTAAATTTTAATAAGAAATTTAACAACAGAACTTTTAAAACCATATAATAGTTATAACTTTATGATAGCATATTTATACATGATGTAATCATCAATATGGTTGTATTACAAACTAATTTTTATATGGTACAATCGTAATTTGAAGCTCCTCCTTTTGGCAACGAATTTTACACCAATCAATTCATTTCAAAGATTAAAGAGATCTATATATTTAGAATTTATCCTAAAAAGTCACTGTTTAAAATTTCATTTCAACTTGATATTGCTGAAGTTAAGTTTTAAATACATAAATGAAATATTACTATAACATAAAATAATTAGAAACCTGTTTCAATCGTAGTTTAATTATATAGTAGAATCCAGAAAAGCATGATCTATCATAATTTTAAATATGAAATGCTATTTACAATACTAAAAAGTATTCATTGAAATGAATGTAGGAAATCATAATTTTATGAAACATTTCAGTTAATAAACAGAGAATCTTGGGGAAAAAAATGTACCAATTACTTTAATCAAAATATTTACGACTTTAACAGAAAAATAGCCATGTCACAGCACAGTTTCAATACTAAATTTTATTTAAAAAAAAAATCAATGACAATATCAGAAACATGGGACACTAAACTTTTCTTTTCCCCCAGCCCACTTTCAAGCACAGAATAGCAGAATTGCTATTGGAATAATAAGACAATAGAGAACGTTTTCCAAAGCAAAGAACAGCACGTCACATGGAAAAGGAGGAGTTTCGTAACGAAACAAAAGAATGGAAAACTGGCGTTGTTCGGAGGCCATACACTTCAATTTTTCTGTAAAGGCTGACCTCTGGGTCTTGAAATAATCGAGTCAAGATTAGGAATAAACCATGTGGCAAACGAGACCTCCTCTGAGACTGGAGAATGATCTCCCGCAGAAGAAAAGTTTACTGATAATTACCCCTGATAGGTGGATAATCGCTCCTAAATTTAGAGTAAGCGATGAACAGAAGAGTTTTGACCTTTGAATTGTATAAAAACGAGAAAAAATATTTAAATAAAGTTACAGACGCAACTTACAAAATACAGATGGAAGACCACCTCATTTTTTTGCTTTTCCCAGTAATTCTAATATTATTGAATCATTCACTAATAGGAAAAGATATATATATTAGGATTTTAAAATTTAGTTAAAATAGAATTTATATTTAGGCATGATGAAATTTATTAAAGTATAAAGGAAGTTGATAACCAAGATTAATTACGCAGGTTATTTATAAAGAAATTAATTTATTTCATTAGAAGATTAATAAATTTTGCAATGATATACATTAATTTCATTTGTTAATAATTACCAGGCAAAAACTATCAAGAGATAATTTAGAATTTTCGATTATTCATACCAATTATTGACTGAATTGAGGAAAATTATCATATAATCATACGATGACACTTACAGTAAGACACAATGTCGCTATTGAATGATATGGATGAATGTCATTTAATGAATTCATTTAGTGATTGGATATACAGAATAGTTCTGTATATTCTAAATATATTCCAAATCATTTTTTACATGCTGAATTAGTAGAATGCAGGTTGCTTAGATTCGAAAGGTAAAGAATTATATATTACCACAAAACAGGTATGCTGCTTTTGGTTGAGTGTTATTTATTAACAAGAATACTTTATTTCCCTTTGAAAGAAAAAAAATAGTTATAAATGATAACGCAATTTATTTTTTTAAAAATAAATACAAACCAGTCTGAAGTTATGTCACCTCTATTAGTCAAAATTTTCAAACATGAAAACAATTAAACTACCTAATTTAGATTATGTAAGGAAAGTTGATATATAATATACTGACTTTACTAATAATATTTGAGATTTATTAATGTATTATTTTTGGTACTCTAATTGAAGGTAATACAATTGTAATGGTCGAAAATTTCATTATCCTAATAAATTCAAAAACGAATATGATCACTTAACAATTATCACGACACAATATTTATACAATCAACTCTATATTGTTCCATAAAGCAAAAACGATTCGATAAATAGCTCAAAGTTGTGGTAATGGGTATAAAAAAAAAAGCAATAAGCTAAAATAAATTCATGGTATATTCAATATTTTGTAAGCTATTTGAGATATATTATGTTCAATTATCCAATACATTTGTATTTTATAATATTGCATAGAAAGTAGAGTACATCATATTTATGAATCTGACGTAAGGAATCCGTTTCACTGACAGTAAAACACATAATCCTAAGTTTATCATTCAAAACAATGAAGGGAAAAGCGCGTTATATGTTTCACTTCTTTCATAACAAACACAGAAAGCCCCTAACATTTCTAGGATTTCAGATATCTTCCTTCACTCCTATATGATCCATTTTCGCAATGAAATAAGGGAGCATGTTATTTCTTGTTACCGCTTTGAGAACATGTTCACTGAATGAGAAGAAAGCACCGGACCCCTCTGTCGCTAACAATGCAAACAAAGACAGGAACAAGATAATTATGCGTGGGAACAACAACTGCTACGCCCTCAGACAAAGACGCGATTGAGGATTACAGGGGGACGTTGGGCGAGTCTCCGATTAGTAGACCAAGGTTGGCGCCTCGCACGGGACAGGTGAAACAAACAAGACCGTTTAACCACAGATCGTCTTATTGAGCGCTTTCTTGGAAGAGAAATAGAATCAACCGCCAAGTCTCACATAAAGAATTTTTATGTTTCCTCGCTGAATCAATATGTTACTGGAGTTTGACAATGTTTTTCAGGGAATCCATGCATTAAACAACGAATTCTAAAAAACCGTAAAGGTCATTATTTATAGGTTTGATAAAAAAAAAATATTATTTTCAATGACATCACTTAAAATGCTACGAACCGAGCTAGAAATAAATTCATTTGAAAAAGAATTAACAAAATTCCAATTATTTATTTTCTAAATATTAATCAATGTATCAAATGATATTTTTTGTTTTAAGGAACGGAAATATGAAAATGACGAAATTAAGCAGTCGAAAAAGTGCACAAATAAGAGGATGCCATGAAAAGGATCAAAATTTTATAAGATTCACTCACTAGTCGGAGCACCTGGGACAGTTGTTCCAAACATTGATACAAGGTTCTTGAATTCAATGCATGATAAAAAAATAGTTTTGAAAATATTTTGAAATAATTTCATCAACATAACTAACTTCCATACTATATTTAAAGTTCTTTTTTATCGGAAAACATTACTTAAGTCAAAGCTTTTCCTGATTTTTCTTTATTTGAAGATATTTTGTGTAGTTATCCCAGCAAGGTTAAAACATCTTTGCAATGTTCTAAGACATCTCAACTACATCAACTGAACAAATGTATGCAAAAAGCCAACCATATGCAATACAGCAGTTTTAACAACACCTTTGTTTGCTAACAGTAGCAAAAGATTAAATATGCAATATCTACCGAAATGCATTTAACACTGTAATTTTAGACACTGCAACTGAGAATAATAATTTAAAATCACTACCATAATTGTAGATAATTAAAAATTTCGTTTCAAGACGAAAGTGAAATCAAATATTAAAAAAAAATTAAATAATGAAGATTGCATTAAAATCACCAAATAGTAGAGTATTAATAAAACACAAGTTAAAATTCAATAAATATTTATTTCGGTGTAAATAGATAATTACCACATACACAACATTAAAACAAATCGTTTCCTTTCACTACAATGTAGACCATCGAATGAGAAGGAAATGATCTACACATGCCAGGAAGTGTTGTAAGTCAGCTTTAAAAATGCCTCATCCCCAGAGCGGATAAATTGATCCCAACTCTCCAGATAGCTTCTTCAATTCATATTTACTTCACAGTTTGTGACTACGCTAGCTTAATAAAAATGTTGAAACCGGGTAAGAAAAAAAGAAAACACTAAGCATAATTGAGAGTTAAATACTCAATTATTAATTAAAATAAATATACAGGAAATGACATTAATCATTTTGTGCGTGTGTAAATCCTTTTGAATTTACTTTTTAAGTAATAAATCAATTTTAATAATTAAAAAGTTAGAGCATAGTCCTTTTTTTTCTTTGCAAAATTTTCCTTTGTTTTCCAAAACGTCACAGACAAACCTTTTTTTTTAATTGTAGTTTACAAGACTCACTACTTCAAATATAAATAATAAAAAATATTACCAAAAACAGATTTACAAATATCCCTTTTTGTATTGGTGTTAATCAAACACTATTGTAAGCTGTACCATCATCCTTCTGTACCATATCAACTTTATTTTTTCTAGATCTTCTGTCGCTTTTTTGAAAGTGATACACGCTGACAACGGGACGATATCACTCACCTTGAGAACCTAAGTTTAAGTGCTCAAGGAATTTAGAAATCTGTAATCATTCCACATTTCCAATGAACATTCAATTTTTTGTCATAAAAACTATGCAATCTACGTTTTGCACGCAATTACTCAATTATTATAACTGCCACAGTTTTCTTTATAACTCTGAATATCATTCCATTTTACAGTTTTATTGAATAAAAGCAAAGGCAACGAGCGGAAGAAACAATGCCAAAAAGGTCGACTGTGGGTTCCAAGCTATTTTAAGAGATCGCACGTGTTCCGGCAATGCGAACATCAATTTCGCCGATGTCAACGCACTTCCCGGCTAATTATCATTGCGTCCTCGCAGGATCGTCAGATTATAGATTGATGGAAACGGAAATGAGTCTCGATACGCTTGAATTGTTTCCAAACACTTTCCATAAAATCTGTGAATAACCGCACGTTCCTAAAACAGACCGTATTTCGCAAGCGATGCGAAAAATCACACTGCAGGTGTTTTCAACTGTTAACTCCGTTAAAAATATCAGATCAAAAATTAGTAGCGAATATAAGAATAAGAAATTAATTTCATTATTTCTATACACTTACTCCGTCATACATTTTAAGTTAGGATTTGCAAAAAATAAATAAAAATTAATTTTCTAGCAATACATTTTTTATTATTCTATTATCAAAATATTGTATACCTTTTTCGCAGTTGAATTAGTTCTATTTATAACTAGGGTAATTTATTTTCTTGCTAAGTTTTTAATACACGAGAGTTGGGAAAAATGTCTCTCGTGCAGCTATAATTTTGTCTAGTTTTTGTTGAAGTTTAAAATTCTGTGAGAAAGTTGTTTTGTACTGTGAAACCTTCAAGATGAACAAAATATTACGTTACAGTGAACTTATGTGTAAATGATAAATATCTATGAAACACACCAATATATATATATATATATATATATATATATATATATATATATATATTAAAAATTTTTATATAAAGCCAAATATATGTCAAACAAATTTTCTTATATTATAAAAACTGTCACATTTTTTATAACATTTTGTAATACCCTAAATATATTTTTGTAAAAAATAAAAAGTAAATAATTATGGAATATTTTGTCTCATATAATCAAAAAATATAGCAGCAATATAATAACGTATAATTTATATAAAGGTTTTTAAATTATTGCCGGAAATAATAAAATTACACTATTCAATAGTATCACTATACTTTCTTCATATCCTCCTATCAGCTTTCAGGAAATGGGTGATTTTAAGAGTAAGAAATTAAACAGTAAATATACAACTACCCAATCATTGATGTCACAGCAAACTACAGCCAGCATATCAAAATGTGTATAAACAATCATACAACGAGAGCGGGGAAAATAAATTATTTCTGTCAAAGCAAATAAAAATGGCAAAGAAAAAAAGAACGTGTCGACAACCGTAATTTAAAGAACCGGTCATTGGTCTGAAATAGTCGCCAAATAAATAATAACTAACCGACCCACACTGACAAAGAAGGAACTCGAAAGATGGGCTAGCGATTGAAAAAAGGGCCAAGTAACAAATTATAACAATAAAACTCACGGCGAAATAACCAAAAAATTTTCTTTTCAAAGAATCTAAGGCCTTAGATTTACTAAATCCTCTGTCACGATTCAACTTTTCTTTATTCTCGAATCTGGCAACACGTAACATAACATGTTCCTTCTCAAATGCCAACACTTAATAATAACGTAATAAAAAAACTCCCACAAAGCGGTTGGCGTAGGCTGTATTTATAGAACGTTGGTCCATAATTGATAGAATGACGAGGGATTAGGTGGAATATTAAGAGCCTTTTTCAAGCAATTTTTCTTTAAATAAATATGTATTTCCGAAATGAAGCAAGAGATAAAGGTTATTAGAATCGCTAAACCACTGATTAAAGTGAGCATAAAATACGAACCGTCTTTTAAAAAGTGAAGATTGATTGTTACTTGAAACGAACTTGCCATTGTCAATGATTCCGCAAGATAACTTCCGAAGTGCAATCATAAAGACATTAGCACTATAAATTATACATTTGTTAAAGTTTCCCATTCTCAAAACTGACAATTGGATGCTTTTCACGGGTCTAATTTTAAAGTTGACACTTTCTGTGTTTGCGCTTGAGTTTAGTTTAACCTATCATTGAAAAGAAACAAAACCAATGATGCAATAAACGCATTTTTTTTTTTTTTTAATAATTTTTGGATTCAGCGTAATCTAAAAAAGAAGTTACATGAAACCGTTTCGTCCACCATATCAGTTAATTAACTAATTCCTTGTAGCCTTCTATGAAAAACAATTGAAACTGTTTTTAAAAATAATAGTCAGATTAAGCAATTATTTTCATTTTTAGAATTTTATGAAATTTGATAGAATATGAAAAACACTATTCCCAAGCTGCTGGGCTGTAGTTCAGAGTTCTAACCATTGCCAGCTCTGCGTTAAAACAAGGAAACTAAATTCATAGGCTTAATGAACCTAAATTTCTGGCTATAATCATTTTTTTATTATTTCATAACATTAATTTACTTCTTGAACATTTCGGTAGACTATCGATCAATCGAATTCTACATTGGTTACCAAAAAATTAAGGAAAAATCAAATATCGCGATAACTCTGCTAAAAATAAGCGAATCTTAATGAAATTTGAATATGTTGGTAAATAAAAAAAGATGAATAATATGAAATTAGGTAAAATAGTGGCACTGCTGTTGGAATACGTCAATTGCAAGGGATATAAAAAAGGATGTCTCAAAGCAAGGCGGCAATTCTCTATGCCAGGCACCATTTCGATGGCGAGTAATTGGAAGACTATAAGTAAAATAAAGTCAAATAGAAGTGGCTAGATGGCTGAATGTGAGTCTATCTCTAATTCATAAATTTTGACAACAATTTCTAACCAAGGATTCGAAATCTTGGAGTTTCAGCCTAAGATGGCCCCGCGATACCATGAGTGCCGATGACGGATATTTGTCAGTATGAGAAAAAAGGAATAGAACTGCAACTCCGGCTGAACTCAGACTGGTTACCGCTCCCTTGTTGCTATTTCCTGCGGAAGGTTGGTATCCAGATCAACCGTGAGTCGAAAGCTTCACGAATATGGTCTTAATGTGAAGAGACCAGTCATGTGTGTACGGCCAGTGATTGTGGAGGATCTCTTCAAGTGGACACATAGACTTCCATATCTTTTTTCGTGGAAATGTTAATGCACGCCTATAGAGATGACACTCTGGATGCTCATGTGCGCCCTTATTCCGTGGCAAAAGTTGATGCTTTCGTACTACAGGATATCGTAGGTACTTATCTTGAGCAGGAAACAATTGAGCGCATGAGGAGTCCAGCTCGATCACCGGACCTTAACCCAATCGATCATGTTTGGGAATGTCTAGGATGACGTGTAGTTGCTCTCAATCCCCCTAATATGACCCTAGCCACGCTTTCAACTGCTTTGGAAAACCAATAGCTCGCACTTCCTACATTATTAATAGACCGATAATTGAGAGCATTACGCATTGCTACATGAGCTGTATTGCTTCTCGGGCGGATCATACCCCACTTATACTAAACTTGCACCTCCCATTTTTTCATTGCATACATATACTAATTTTTATAACACCATAATTGTTTGGTAATTTATTTTTCATGCTATTTTGTAACTTCCTATGTGTTGCATAACGTTTACAAGTTTCATTAGATTCCACGCATAACTTTTTGCGATATCGTCATTTTTGTGATTCTTCCTTAATTTATGATATTTTATGTGCATTACCAGCAAAACATTTACTACAAAGAAGATTATTTTTGAACTAAAGTATTAAAATATTTTCTACAAATTTAATATAAAGTTCGTAAAATATTAAAATTGAAAAAAAAATTCTGCGATTTAAAAGAAAATATAGATAAGCTACTTTTGATACTAGATATTAATTACAATATCACTTTTCACGCAGATCGAACATACTCTAGGTTAGGTACAAGGAAGTATATCGGTATTTATTTAGATCTAACATTTAAGATGACTATAGTGCAAAGATGTAAGTCATCCCATCAAAATATCTTTGACAGTTAAGATTATTATATACAAGTGTATCTCCTAATTTTTTAACTATAAACTGCGAATGTTAAAACCTAATGCATTCATTATTATTTTTTTCCATTTGTTTTATAAAAAAAATCAGAGATAAATATAATGAGAAAAATTATCATGTCTTTATGTGTATCCCTTATTCCTTAATCACAGTATTAGAAATTATTAAGGGAATTATGTATCGTATAAATTCATTTCAGCCTCACATTATTAAAATCCAACTAATAAAAAAAAGTGTGTTTATTATAGAATCTTAGGTAAGATATTTACATAACTATGCATTTAAAATATTTCTCAAAATAGTGGAGTTTTACATTTAAAAATTGTCAACAATTTTTAAATAAGAACCTTTTATTTTATATTAAAAATATAATGTAATTTCGATTTTATATGAAATATTTAAATTATAAAAAAAGAAATGTATGCCAAAATGATTTCAATTTTAAAACAAAATGTAAGGTTTTGTTCAGAATATGAAATCGTTTAAATGATTTTTATTGAAACATCTTACTAGAATAGAATTTCCCCATTTACTCGTAATAGTTATAAAAATTATTTTCTTAAAGTTAATTATATTATTAAATGTTTTGCAGTTAACTTTCAACTATTTCTTCGTTTACTATAAACTTTTTCAAAAATTAAATGCTCTTTGTTCCACACTGCACCTCAGTTTTAAAATTAAATAATGTGGATGAATTTATGTAAAAGGATTTCATACTATTTAAGATGTATAGACTCAAGAAAGATTTCTTATATTTTATTTTCATATACACAAAAGAATTTCATATTTAAATATAAACAAATGATAAAAAAAAACCCAACAAAAATATAAATAAAGAGTATTTACAATGCTTCCTCCTGCTAAATTCTTTTCAGATCACCTTTAACTTTTAGCAGACAGATAAGAAAAGCCCCTTGTTCGACCTCCAATAAACAAACATACTTCAAAAGTACCACACCCTTCACAGCAAGCAAAAAACAATAAAGAAAACGATATAGAAAAGGAATGCCCTCCGAGACAGTCCCCAAGTACCCCCACTCATCGCCGACTCTATCCATCAGCGAACGCCCTTTCGTTATCAATTAGGGATGAAGAGGAACCCAGAGTTCAAATTTCTCGCGAGAAAGGAGGGAACGTTGCGCCAAGAAAAATATCGCCTTACACCTACCCCTAACTACTAAATCTTAGCGTAGGCGCCCTTCATTAAATGATGAACTTGGAGTTAAGAATGACGAAATGTTGAGGATCCATAGCAGCTTCTTTGTCCGAAATACTTACTCTGTTGACAAGCATTGCAAACAAGTAATCATTATTCATTTATTGGCTTGGCTTTGATTGAGACCAGCATTAATAGCACTTAGACAATCACATTTCACACATTTCCAACTTCATAAAATACATCACTTCCGATCAAACTATACGCAGCAAAATTCCAGCTTCGTGAGTTTAAAAAAGCTGATTGGTGGATCGGTTGGGTTAAGCACAAGGTCCACAACGGGCAAACTGCGCCAATCATTGGTCTAAAAATTAGTTATTTAATTTAATGTTTGTAGTTAGTTTAAAACTTTCAAATAAGAGGTATCGAATTATAACACCATACACATTGTTTGTAACGGGATAATCATTCTGGTAACAGGGCATGAACTCCGTATAACAACCCTACTATTATTAATAGTAGTCATTTGTAATGCTATTATAATAAGAATCTTGCAATTATCTGGATGTGTTTATAAAAAGCTTTTTTATTCTTTATTTTTAAAATTTTTATTTTCATTTCCTTCAGGCTAATTCACTCCTCCATAATTTCCCTCTTTAAAAGGCAATGTTATAATGAAATTATTTTTAATTAATCCTGTCATTTATAATTTTATGTACATGTTCAAATCACTTTTACCAATTAACCTTGTTTTGATAACATTATCTCGTGCTTTTTTATTTCGTACCTTTTTAGGTTAATTTTAATTAGTGTGTGTGTGTGGACCAAGTACCCTTAAACCAAAATCTTTTTCTTCTACTTAATGTTGATACTGATTTTTGTAATTGTACGATTGCATTATACAGCCATAAGTATGTATGAATTTAAGAATCATTGTATATAATGGAATTCCGCTTTAAAGAGATGGTTTTTATAAACGACGACGATAAACGTAAATAACAGAATTTTCAGTATTATTTATTGAGTAAAACCCAAATTTATAATCAAGTATATTTGCTACTTTCTCGCCACATATTGTGCCAATCAAGACAGTCTACTTTTCCTATTACATTCTTACACGATAAACTTTTAAAAATTATGAGGAATAAATCACCAACTCTATTTATAAAAAATAACAATTATAACAAAAATAAAATATTTTATAATTGCTATAGTTAGTTACATACCATTACGACTATTATACATGTCATTGAATAATTATTGAAAAATTACAAATCAGTTTTTTTTTTTATCACTGACTTATTGAATATATTTAAATTTAAGTGAAATATTCAAGAAAATTGATTGAGATTATTAACATAATATTCTTTTTTCTAAGAAATTAATACGATGAGTATTTAAAGCGCATTGCATAATCTTTTTTCGAAATGACAAATCAAGCATTCAGCTACATTAAAAAAAACTTAGA
>JAPDSC010105423.1:421019-464706 GCA_026290005.1 Latrodectus geometricus | reverse complement strand
TGTGGTTCATTATGGCTGAATTTTTGATAATTCATTATGCGCTTGAACGCAGACGATTATGTTAAAGAAACAATTGAATGGACATTAACATTAAACTTTTCATTTTTAAACATTAACCATAGAAAATAAAACTTACAATAAAAAATATAATGAAAGGAAAGACATTTTTCGGAACACACAAGCTTCCGGATAATAGAAGAGGATATATCAATCAGTTGACTTCTTTTTCTTGTACTCAGATCACTTTTTTCCCACAATTTAGGAGAATATTCATTGTGAAACAATTTGATATGAGCAAAACTTTATAAAAATACACTAGAAGGTTTTTCAATATTTTCTGCATACATTCTTACGATAGATCATTTAAGGCGCTTTATATAAATAATTATGAGTAAATATTAACTCATCCATTATTAGTTATGCTGCTTATATGTAATTTCCATGCATTCCACACGTAAAATCAAAAAAATATATGTATATATTAAATTACACAATAAAAAGACAACAGTAAGTTAACATAACAGTAGTTTAACAAAAATAATCATAATAGAACAATATTTGATGCAACACAAACATGTGTGTAAGAATCTATTTCATCTAGACATTCTCTCATACATTTTATTAATTTCACATCAATAAAATTGCCTCAAGTTACTTCTTAAAGAGTATTATTTTAAAGTTGCGCAATGCTATCGTATTGAACAACAAGGCGCTATTTTAATACAATACTAGTGCTATAATTTATTGCAGCAAAATTGTAAAATTACGCTTGCAAGGTACTGTAACAGAATTTTTAGGTCACACAAGATGAAGAATTAATATACTAACATTTTATACGAAATATTACCGACATAACATTGCATCTATTATGTGGGAATGATAAGTTTAACAGTTGATGCCATTTGAGATAAGAGAAAGGTTAGGAAGCAATCCTTCAGATTGATAAGATGGTGCCGCCTGGAATATTTCGGTTAGTGGATACTCATCTCATTTGCAGTTTAACTGGAAAAAAAACATCATCACTTCCAATTACTGTAACGTGTCATCCAAGATAATTGCTCAGTTTTTCAAAAAAAAAAAAACGATGTACACACAAGCCTCAGTTATTTATAACTTTAGAAATTTCTAATTCATTTTATTGAATTTTTAAGCACTGAAAACAAACTTGTTTGTTGACTGCAAATTGCATACTTCGGTATGATAAGCAATATTCAATGACTATAGATGGAAAATAATTAAATAATTGAAGTATAGAAATATATTAATCGAATTATAAAAACATTAAGTATTAAATATGAAATTAAAATTTGAATGATTGAAACACTCGAATAAAAGCTAATGGAACAGTTATATTTTACTTAAATGTGGTTTATCAGTCTGAAATATTGAAAGATAAGCAAAAATTCAAAAGCATTGTCGGTCATTCATAAATTATAATTTGAATATATTTGTGTCAGACTAAAATATTATGATAGAATAGACTGAGAAATGAAAGTATCAAGGATATATTTATTTTATTCTAATACTTAAATAATTCTTTATAATAGTATTTGTGTGAGTGAAACACTAATTGTAGGCCTACTTTAGTTATCCAGTGGAGAGAACTTCGCCAAGTTATTTTTACATGCTTCCACTTGGTTTCCCGAAAGTCGGCTTTGCTCAAAGTAAAAATGTCCCCCGCTAATTTATGAGTAATAATTCATTATAATGAAGACAGGAGTAAGAGTTGATGAAGAAAACGATTTTTCCCGAGAGTTTTCTATCTCGTTATACCACTCTAGGATAAGAAATAAAATAGACAAGAGTACTTAAAAACAAAAGTCATGATGAGAAAAAATATATAGCGCAGCCAGAATTTTTTTAAGAAAAAAGAAAAAAAAAACGAAAGAAAAGAAAAAAGAAAATGAAGAGTAACTGCTTGAGTCGTTTCGTCAGCAGATAACTTTTTTACAGCACTCACTATAAGTGAATGTGAAAAAAAATCGTCTGCGGTTTTTCAATCTTGTATAATGGCTGATTTTTCCTTCTTGACTGAGTCGTCTGCCATCAACTTGATAAAAGAAAAAAAAAGATGCAAAAGAATCATTGAATTCAGTAACCGAAGAAAAAAGTGATGTCCAATAAATATTATTAGGTATGAAAAATAAAATAAAATTCATAAAACTGTGTTTTATTGATGTCAGATAGGAGAGTAATTATGTTTCCCATAAAATTTTCATACATTTTTTTCTATCAACAGACGATTCTAATAACTATTTCAGGGGTACTGTGGTATTTTATTAACGCTATGAGGAAAACGTAAAAATGTGATTATATTAGCGTTACAAAACTGTTATTCTTTATAGCATATTTAAAATTGACAAATTGAAAAGCTAAAGAACTAAGAACGGCTTAAGCATTGAATCTAATAAAGCCTCCCACTAAGAATTTAACAATAAGCAACTACAACATTAATTGGTAATCAATAAAGATTTTTTCAAAAAAGAAAAAAAAACTTTAAAACGAAAATATAATATTTTTATGTCTGACCCTTGGGGACACACTAATTTTCACATGTAAGCATAACTTAACCCACCCATTAGTCCAGACAGTTGTTAATACTTTCACTGCATCTGTGTAAGGAAAATAAATTTATCTGTCAAGAGTATGGTTCTGGACAATTGCAGGACATTCACCTCTTCAAACAATAATAAAGCATTTCTTTGTTGTAAAGCTCTTTATCTATTCGTAACACCAGCTTTTAAACGTGTAAACAGACGTTTCCTGACGTCATAATGGCACGCATGCGCCATCTAAAACAAGATGTAAGTTCCGCGTTTATTCACTCACCTGTGGGAAAAGGGAGACGCTTCATTACCGGCTTAATGGAGAAAGGTGAGTATAAAATAGTTCCCTTAGCTCATTTACGTCATTCTCTATTGACCAATGAGTGAGAGTGGATACCGGGAAAAGGGTGTGGCGGGGTTATACAATTTGATTACCATCCAATTATAATTCATAATGTGAGAAAGAAACATCCGGTCCGTAATTAGATCAAGGCAAATAGGTCTTTGTTTACATTCACTCGTTTTTTGAATAAATCAAAAATAAAACATGGCAAACAATGGTACTTTTTTTACATTTCCTTTTCAAAAATGTAAATTATAATACACTGTTATCATAAATTAAGGAAGAATCACAAAAATGAGGATAACGCAAAAAGTAATGCATGGAATCTAATGAAACTTGTACACGTTATGCAACACATAGAAAGGTACAAAATAGCATAAAAAAGAAATCACCACACAATTATGGTGTTATAAAAATTAGTATATGAATGCAATGAACAAATGGGAGATGTAAGTTTGGTATAGGAAAAGTAGCTTTAATAAGGAATATGATTCACCCTCCCCCGAGAAGCAATACAGCACTGCCGTGTGATGCTCTCATTATGGAGTTAATTAACTACATCGGAAGTGTGAGCCATTGCTTTTCCAAAGCAGTTGGGAGCGTGGCTAGGGTCATAGGAGGGGGATTGAGAGCAGCTACACGTCGTCTTTCAGCGTCCCAAATAGGCTCGATTGGGTTAAGGTCTGATGATCGAGCAGGCACAGCAGGCGCTCAATTGTTTCCGGCTAGAGATAAACATGCGCATGCGAGCAAGGGTAGTCTGTATTATCATCCTGTAGCCCGAAAGCATCATCTATTGTCCGGCATAAGGGCGCACATAAGTATCCAGGATGTCATTGCTATACGAGTGCATTAACATGTCCACGAGAAAAGACATGAAAGTCTGTGCGTCAACCCAAAGAGATACCACCCAAAACACAGACGCTGCCTCATTTGTATGCATTTCTTTCACGGATATTTAATGGATGAATACGAGCCCACGTTCTCTCTAAATGAAAATGCACCTCTATCGTTTTCGAGGAAAAACTTGTAAAGAGAGCAGCATTCTATTGATCACGCGTCCAGTGGCCATAATGACATGCCCTTGCAAACTATCAGGGCTATAGCTTGACGTGAGTGATAAGCAAATAACTAGTCGCCTCGCATTAAAACCACGTTCGTGAAACCTTCAAAGCACGGGTGATATGGTTACCAACTTTCCGGAGTTTGCAACGAGGGAGTATCTGAGTTCAGCCGGAGTTGAAGTTCATTTCTTTCGTGTGCATAATTCCAAATATCGGTCATGTACACTCGTGGTAGCGCGTGGCTGTCCTTGACTGAACCTCCTGGATGCCGAGAATCCGTGGTTTGCAATTGTTGTCAAAGTCTATAAATCAGAGACGGACTCACATTCAACCATATGGCTACTTTTATTTGACTTTGTCCTACCACTAGTGTCTCAATAGCTCACCATCGAAATTGTTCAGTCAAATGATGTCTGGGGGCATTGTTACAATTTCATTATACCAGATTTCTAGTCTTAAACACGCAGTGACTATTGTCACCTAGTTCTGAGACATCTGTTTTTATGCTCCTTACAAATGACGTATTTCGACAGTAGCGCCACTATTTTACAAAATGTCATATTGTTCAGCTTTTTTTACTTACCAACATATTCAAATTTCATTAAGAAGTTATCGCTATTTTTGTGATTTTTAATTTTTGGTTACGAGAGTAGCTAGTCTCAATTGCTCAACGTTTATAGCAGTGTTTTGCTATTCGATAACTTGCTGGCAATACAATTTTCTTTAAAATAAAACAACTTATTATGAAAAATACATAAATATTCCAACAGAAATTTATAAGTTTGCACACAAAAGGATATAATTGATATTTCTATGCCCTGAGTTTCGCAGTATAAATTCAATGAAATATTTCTGAAAAGAAATTTTCTGCAGTTATTATTAACAAAAATATTCTAAAAATTACTATCAATTTACTTTTCTAAAACAGTCATTTGCACATTAACTCTTATAATTTTTTCTTAAATTTATTTCCAATGTTTTTTAACATTATACAACTGAATACATGAATGTAAAATAAGAGTCTAACTCTCAGTTCTCAGTGCAGTTGAACTGTTACCTCTCTGGTCATCGACTCGTGGGTTCGATTCCCTCCTAAAACAGGTATGCTTGTAGCGATTAAGAAGCCATTTTAAAGTATAGATCGCCGAGTGGATTCACTATTACAAAAAGTGTCCGTAAAGAGAACCAAATTTTCTATTCACAAAAATAAAGAAATATTAAGTAATTCATAGTATGTGCTTATTTTTGACATGACGTAATATTGGTGATGATGTTGATCAGGGTTATTTAAATTGTGGGTCGCAACCCTATTGGATTCGTGGAATCTGCAATAAGGGTCGCCCAAAATGTTTCAGTCAGATATTTCTTTAACTTATAATTGGCAAAAAAATTTCCAACGAATTTTGAAATTGCCATAAACTTTCTTTTGCCTTTCTCTGTTTGTACGATAGCATATTTTCCTCTTTAATTACCATAAAGTTAGTGTTGATCATATCAATAGAATATTTAAAAAATGGCTTCGCCTTGCGGTGTCGACCTTTTGCCAAGATATTTATTATAATATAAAATTAAAACAAGCATATTCATCTTATTAATATTTAATCCTCGCAAATATGCATTGTTATAAATAAATGGATTTTTTTTATTTATGATTTTCCGAATGGTTTCACTTAATAGGCAGACTGTAGTTAATGTTTGAATTTACCTAAATGCTTGAATTTATTTTTGTTATTGTATTACACCTTTAAGTTTGTTATGTACTTAAATTTTTCACATTGTTTCATACTTTAATGAACTGGAACTGGAATAGTAAGTTACAGCATAAATGAAGAAATTGACAATTTCACTCATATGTATGTCACACACAAAGTTTGCATAAATATAATCGGGTTCTCCACTCCACAGTTATTTAACAGATTTTCTCCAACAACCATTTGAGGAAAAAACTTTTCAGATCTTCATTTTAATAAATGCTTAAAGCACGAATGGAGCATTTATTTCCAGATATTCAATTACGCAAAAGCTCAAACTTGTGGTCCGCCATTCATTGCATTTCCAGTCTAATTAAACGGCGGACCTCTTCCATTTAAGAGTCGCCACATTAATTAGAAAAAAATTTAAGAAAATTATAAATTTTGCGAGATATCCACAAGTGATGTCACAATATCAAAGGTATTGCAGGAAAACTTATCGTAATGAAAAACATAAAGCCTTGTACAGCGTGTTCGAAGTAAAAAATTTAAATGAAAATATTTTTCACTACATTTCTTACTGGAAGAAAACTTATGTAAGAGATTATGTATTATTAATCTGAACTTATTAAAGATTATTGCACGTTATTGTTAGGATAAGTCTGAAAACAAAGAATTTAAAGATATAATTTTGCTTGTGGATTGCTCATAAAATATTCACTAAAGCAACAGGATCTTAATGAAAATTGCTACCAGACCACAAAGAAATACTACCACGGAATACTAAATACTCCCAAACCAAGACTTCTTCGAAAATCCTGAAAAAGAATTCTTGCGATTGAGAAAAATTATTTAAAACTGTCTTGGAATTGCTAATCAATTATTTCGACGCATTGAATTTAATTTACCTTCCTGTCTAACTGAATAAAGAGCGTTGTTATATTTGCAAGTAATAGTATTAAAAAATCCAGCTATTAACGCAGTATTTTAAAAACTCCGAAAAGAGGATATTTATTCAATTGCCCATTAGAATAGATATCGCATTTAATAATTTATGATACCGATCTTTTATCGGAAAGTTTACACAGCTAAACCAATAACAGTTCATTTTCAAGGAGACAGCCACATTATATTTTTTATGAGTTTTTTAATGACATAAAAAATAGGAAACTTAACGTATTTTGATAATTAATGGCGCCGAGAAAAATAAATTTTCAATGAATTTGTAACACAACGCATTGAAAATGAGCTTTCAAAATTTTACTTCGTTGATTATAAAAGGTATCATTTTTTATGAGAAATAAATAACATTAATACAAATAAAGCATTAAACAAAAAATGAAAAAATAAATGGGTTTGAAATCGTTATTCACAAAAACAAATTTCTTACAGCACTTGGCATAATACGAAGGCCTCACAGTTGTTAAGCAATGAAAAATGGAATAGAAAAATATGACTGCTAAATATGGCATTTTTAGGTAAATAGTTTTATTTTTTAAGAGATACATTGGTAATGCCGAATTTGCAAAGAGAAACTTAAGTGACGATGCTTGTCGGTTCCAAGTCAATGACAAGATTCCATTTTTTCATCTACAAAGAAACAACCCGGAAGTGATGGTAGAAAGCGTTTTTCTTCAAATGTATGGATACAAAGTCATTGTTGTTTGCATTTCTGTCCTTACTTCTAATAAAACTGGAGTGTTGTACCGGCCGCGACCTTCACACTTGAGTACTGTTTTTATAACTTTTAACGGTTTCCATTCACGTTGTAAAATATCCGAATGGGTCTCAGAATCGAAATTCATACACTAGACAATTGAAACATTAATAAACTCAATTTATGGTTCATTGCTTTTAAAAATGATTGAAGCATCGCCATTGTATTTTATTTCGTGAATCGAATTTTGTGTCGGTAATAAAATGTGAGTCTTAACACAGCATAGATGAAAGCCAAACTAGATGACGCTCCAAAGTCTGAGACTCATATGCAGGATATTTTCCTAACGGGATGACTTAAGATAGAGGTTCGGCCGTATTCACGTCTAGGAAGGCAGGAAAACTCCCAAAAGTACTCACTCCGACAGAGATATATGCAAATGGTATCAGCATATCCATCTCTCGTTGTTCCACAGGAATCTTAACCAAGACTTTATGTTCCGAAGAACACAGTCCTACCACTAGGCAACAGTGAACCATATGCAATGTTCCTTTTAACATTGCATAGTGAGCAGCTTAAACTTTTAGTGCCCATTACCTAAATTTTTTTATAGACACTTGTCGCAAGTGAGAAATCTCCAAGCACTCACCCCGTGCACGCAGAACTCGGAAAAATAACATCCATCTCCCGTTGTTCAGCAGTAGCTGATTTATTTGACGCTCAACGATCCTTTTTTGCACACGAATTCTTAGTAGACAGGGACTTACGTTCTAAAGTGGATTGTAACCCGCGAACTGTTGAATCTAAGGCAAGGTTGGTTGGTTGGGTTTTATGGCGCAAGGTCTAGAAAGGACAAGCTGCGCCAGAATCGAAGGCAAGAGCGCTAACCATTCGGCTACCACCTCGGCCAGCAGTGGCTGGAATAGGACATGGAATCTTATGCTCAAAAGAACGCTGTATTATCATTAGACATTTTGAGCCCTTTTTATAGAAATATCCAGTATGCAAAATTGATATTCTCGCGTTCCTAACGTAATAAGGACTTCAGACACTTTCGAAAAAATGTATATTAACAATCAAACATTTCATGAATAATCTCTCTCTTTCTCTCTCTGGTAGGAAATAAATGTTAAAATTATCTCAACTGTGTATTCAACCATCTTAAGAGAAATAAACGCTTACAATCTAAAATCATTAGGAAAATTAGATTATTTTTATACATTATGAATATTTTAATATCAGTAAAGCTGCATTATAATTATGTGTTAAAAATTTTATTTGATAAATTCTGATGTCTTGAATAGTAAATTAATTTTTCAAACGAGACACATTGCAATAAAAAGCCGGCGAGTCCAAGCTGAGGTACTCTTGTAAAAAAATGCCTCCTTTTCGTGATTGAAAGTTGGTAGGTTTGACCTTCGTCTTACATTTATTGTACGCAAACTTGGATGGTTTATTTCTTTCGGTTATAGTTAAGTAGAAACAGTAACAATTTTGTTTAAAACTTAAAATTACTAGATACTTTCTTCTCATGCATCTTAAGATAAATTCTAGTTCACAATTTCTGTTTTTTGTTTTAAGGTCACATTTTGCACATAAGACTATTTCGATTAGGACCTACATTTAAAGGCACATTTCGAGCCACTAGACATTCACACTCGAAGTGAAATCGAACCCATAAGCTGACAAAAAATATTCCAGAATAAGTACAATGACATAAACATTATATCAATATTACATGTGATTACATTCTCGCGTTATTCGTTACCAAGACAACCGATTGAATTTTTTCCCCCAAATATATTACTATAAATTTGAAACATTAGTTGAAAAAAATAGATTATAAGGAAGTCTAATAAGACATCCGTTAAAGGCTGCAAGAAAACTTATAAAGTAATAAAGTAAATAAAACAAAATAATTTTATTCATTTTAATAAAAATTTATAACAAGTGAAGTACTTTTTTATATATTTAAAAAAAAAATTATTTTTAAACGACTTCACACCAAGATTCGTTCAAATATTTAAGTCAGTTACATACAGATCTATGATAAAATGATTTCCTTTATTGACTTATTTATATTTTGCAAGTGTTTTTATCGAGATATTTTTTTTTTATAAAATATATAGGATTTCAGGTCTGATATGATTCTTCTGAAGATGTTTTTTATTCAAATTAAACTGCTGATTCATGCCTACTCATTATTTACAATCATCAAAATGAATGAAATTTAAAAAATATTCACAAGAATTCTTTCCTAGTATCGCCTACCACTTTTAGTCAATTATAATTTTTATGAGAAAATATTTATTCCATAATAACTTAAACCATCATAATCAAGTCATTTTTTCGACTCGTTTAAATATTTTCATCTTGAAGAAACGAAAAAGATTCTGGATAACAACAAAATGAAAACGAAATCGATGTTTTTTAAGCAATTCCAATGAAGTATAGTTATAATATAGAAGTTATTCATTTTAAAAGTCGAATTCAAAATGATTATAATTCTATTATTTTCTTTGTAAAGATATTTTCATTACTTAATAAAGATAAATTTTAAAAATATATTTGATACATCATAAGAGAAAAAATACCTTCAAAGATAAGATTTATTCGAACCGTTAAGATTTTTTACGTACAACATTCATTAACATCAACTAAAATAAACAAATATTCACTGTTTTCAACTGAATGTCTCCCGAAATTACTGAATGAAAAGAGTGACGTAAGATTTAAAGACAAACGTGATCATGAAATGATCCCAATATCTGGTTTTTCAACAATGCATTTTCAACACTGGCCAATGAATGAGTAATGCTTGAGTAATGATATATATACCACAGTGAAAACAGCAAATCATTTTTACTTAACACTGCAAAAAAGATCATAATCTATGGCTGACATCGTTAGGGCGTATCCAAATCAATACAACCACCTTCATAACAGATTTGGACACTCCTTGGTAAAATATTGAACGATATAATTATTTTTTATTCAATCAAGTTAAGAATAACTACGAAAAATATTTGCCATAATATGATCGTGTAAGGACTACATTGAATTCGTAATATTCTGTTCCAATTATTTATCTAATTAACTAAACTTTGTAGGGTATTTTCTATAAAGCAAACTGGTCTAATGCTCTTGATAATAAAAACCATTGGGTTCGATTCCAGCCTTTTAGTACTGAACAAAGGAAATGGATGTTGAGCTTTTGCACGCACGATGGACGAGGGCTTTTCCTCCCTTGCAACATGAAGGTCCTCTAGGTAATCAAAGATGTTGCATATATTCAAATTTTTTTATAATAGCTTTGAATTCAATTCCTTGACAACAGTTTCAATTGTCAATTTTCTTTATTTTCTTCATTATAAATAATTTAAAAGTTAGAAATGTATTTTACCTTAAAGAAGAACTTAAACTTTTCTCATTTGAATCTGAATTATGAAGCACTATTGAATTCGTGAAATTGAATCTTTCGTCAAGAAATATATGATGGGAAGACCTTTAATATTAAAAATCTTACGGAAATAAGTAAAATAAAATAGGTCACATGAGAGAAATGCAGAAAATTTATTTAAAGAAAAGGGAACTGGAATTTTTATTTTTGCTCACATAAAATAAGATTAAAAAACAAAGACTGAAATCAAATTAATTTTAAGAGAACATCTTGACCAATCGACATATTTAAAAAGAAATAAGAGAGTTCGTACGCAAGAATACAACTTACATCATTTTGGAAATGGACACGTACAGTAATGTAAACAAGAAAGTAGTAAAATTATTCATATAAATTAAAATAAAATATAACCACAAATTTTATTATTTGGTAACAGTAATAAAATGTTTAAAAAAGAAAAAAAATCAGTAATGCCATTAATGAAAAATCGGTAAATTCAGGAAATTTCAGATAACAATCTAATATTTCCAGAATTTCCCGAAAATTATATTACATCGACATACGTAATCGTAATTGAATTTTTTTTATATAAGCTGGGACAAATATATAAAACGAACAAATGCATAGATTAAGCAACAAAATATTGGTTTCACGAAAGAAATTAATTTCAGTTAATTCAAATATATTGTCAAGAAAATTGGAATTTTAAATGGCAAAATTATTTCTATTTATTCACATTGAATAACAAAAATTGCTCCAAAATTTCGACCTTTTTTAGAATCCGTAGACAGCAATAACTGTCGTTTTTCGAGAGATTTATATGCCAACACAATTCATGGGAACAAGCAATGCTTTCAATACTTTATTGAACAGTTCAAAAAACAGTGCCAGTTACCATATTATGTCAACAGATTACCTTAAAACATGTCAAAAACTTGCACTGAACTAAGGTGAAACTGCTTTGCAATGAAAAAATACTATAAACAAGTTGAAAATATTAAGTTACATTTTAAAAAACTATTCTAAGCCAATATTTTTTTTTAAATTTCAACTTGATAATTTAATTTTATTAATATAGAATTTATGGTATTCACATTAAGGAAAAAGTACCGAAATTTTATTTCCCAAGTTTAATATAGTTTTCAAAATTTATGGATTCAAGAATCTAAATTTTTAATTACAAATCCGTTATGTGAAAAAAAAAATGAAATATAGCACGTATAAACATACATTTTTACTTAAAATTTAAAAATGAAATAAATAGTGAAATTGAATTTACTACTAGATATCCATGTTAACTGCTCTTTGTAAGACATACTACTTGAATGCTTTCTTACCTGAAAGAAAATAGATAAAATTTATCAGAACCACATGTATTAATAAAGATTTCATGCAACATCGACAATTAAAAATATGAATAAAATCATTATAACCAAACGGCACACGGTCCTTTAGAAAATATATTACACCCTTGAATTAAATATTAAATATTAGGTTGGGGAAAAAGAAATCCATTATTTTTACGTGAACTTTTTGTAACTTCTTTCAGATTCGCTTTGTAAAAAGGTTTAAAACAGTTTTCATGTAGATTTTTAGGTCCTGTGCGAAGCTACGACTGCTGACATGCTGACAAGTTTGATAATTTTTGATATTTTATAGACATTCTCGACGATGTTGTATCCATACGAGGTGATTTTTAGCATCCAAATACCCAAACGGAATCGACAAAACCAAAATTGTGCGTAACTGGTTGTTACAGTCATATATAGGACGATAAACAACTTTCACAATTTTAGCTACCTGGTTAGCATTTTCGCCATTACAAAAGATAAACTAAAATGTATCGAATTTTCGGTTTGTTGTCTTCTATTTTTAAAACCTTGTACTCATAACTGAATTAATCAATCAAAAAACCGCAAGAGAATATTTTAGTGTCAAATGTCACCTTTCCAATGAGCATAAATTTGAAATTGTTTGATAGTTACCTCACGAGATAGCGATCACTACAGACGTCTACCGAAAAAATAATGGATAACTTTTTCCCCAACCTAATATTTTGCGACATAATTACTATATTAATCTCATTAAAATATATTTCTCCAGATTTTTTTTATATTACTGATTATTTAACACGTTTTTCCACTTGAAATAAATTATTTTAATATTAAAAAACCATTTTAATTTATGGTATATTAGAAATGTAAGTTTTATAAAGTTTTTGCACTGTACACATTTTTCAGGAACCAAAATAAGTTAATTTGAAGAGTTAATTTAAGCTTATTTTGTTCTGTTAAAAATTATGTTTAAATTACAAGTAAAATTTTCTAATTTTTAAGAATGAATAAAAAACAAAATCTTCAAAGTTTAGTGTTAAAGAAATATGATTTGATGTTATTATAATCAATAACTAGCAGTGATGCTTACTATATACAAAATTTATGCGTGATGTGTCCCTAACTACAACTGAAAACTACAATTTTTTAGCCTTATTCCAAGGTCCTCGTTTATATTAAGGTTATTAGTTCGCGTCAACTTTCATTAAAGATTATTTACTTCAGTTGGATTATATGTGAGTCAAATTGAACAGACCAATCTCATTTCCTAACAAGTAACCACCTAATATGTTAAAAACGTGCTTAAAACGGATCAAAATAAAATACGTCAAAATAGGAAAATAATTTTACATGTTAAAATGACACTTTACATTTTTCTAACAAATTAATTATGATAACGTTTCTAACTATCATTTTAAATGTACAGAAAAATAAAGAGAACGTTTATTAAATGCGTTATAATATGTAATTTATTTAATTTATACTTTGAAAATGAAATCATGGTTTTATATTTCTGGCCAAAGATATTTAGAATATTCTGCATATCTATGTGAATAGTGTATATAAATATGCACCACATCAAAGAACAATTTATGAATGTATGCTTGTATCTGAAATAAACTTTTAAAATATTTAAAAGAAACATATTTTAATTTTTTTTATTAATTTATCATAAATTATTGATTACAAATAACAATATCAAGCATATCCCAAACGTGTTCAATATTTTAAAACGAGAAAACACGAACTAGTTTCAAATGATTAACTTCTTAGCTAAAAAATGAGGAAGAATTACTGGATATATTTTTCTAAAAGTAAAAATGATTGTCCACTTGTAATTGAGCATCACATTTTCTTATTTGGAATCCGAAATATGCAGACTCTTAATTGATGAAATGTGTAGCCGCTAAATATGTAAGCAGATCTCTTGAACCTGCCACATTCCGAAGCCTTGAACCCAGGTCTCAAGGTCAGGCGGTGAAGGAAGCAAGAAATTGCAGATTGCAATCGTAATTTAGTTTTAACAAACCATCAACGAAACTTAGCCCACGCTATAAAATTTCGCTCTGTTATCTTAAAAAGAGTAGACGACTGACTTCACGCTTTTGACTGTTGCCATTTATTTTTAAGAAAAAAGAGTATTTCCATAAAAAAAAAAAAAAGGTCAAAGAAAAATAGCAGTGCAACAAGATAATACGTTAAATGCTATAAGAAAGATGGGGGACGCCAGATGGTTATGGGAAACGTTTTTTATCAAAAATTTGAGTAAACAGTTTGGGTAGCAGGGGATCTGGTCCTCCTAATTACAGTGAAGTGAAATAAAGTTCGCGGATATTTGATTTTTCGTAAGAGAATATTAATTCCAGAATTATTATCAATTCGAATTGAAACAATAATGCGGTTATGCTAGATGACAATCTAATTAAAGATTCAAATTAATTATATTTCAGAGTCATCAATTAATGAAATCTAAGATTTTTAATTTTAGACAAAGTTTTCAGAAAACACTTTTCCCGGATTTTTTTTATGAAACAAAATAATAAATAAAAAAATAAACAGAAAGTGCCTTCAGTTATTTTAGCAAATTTAAAAATAAATAATTTAAATAAATTTGGGGAATGGAAGTAACATTGGAAGTTCTAAACTGGGAAAAGAAATAAATATAGGAGATTAATTGATATAAAAAAAATTGACAAAATAAAGGCATTCTCGTTGAAATATATATATAACTTAATTTATTACAAATAGTTCACATCATTTAACAAATTTAAAAAAAATATTTATTTAATAAAAATAATTTAAGAATATATTTAAAGATATTAAAAATCATATAGCAATATTTTTCTTTTTCAAATTACAAAAGTTTCAGTATGTGTGATATTCCCACAATAATTTTCAATAAAATAAAAATAATAATCTGATTCATTACTATTATAAATGGACTGATTTTAGGGGAGAGAGCATCCTTATGACTTTCTTTTGAATTATACTAATAAATTAGTAGGAGTTTTTTTTTTTTTTTTTTTTTTTTTTGCTTTATTCTAAGTTCTAAGTGTCTTTGATACAATTAAAGCCATAATTAAGACACCAGGGGAAAAATCTACACAAAACAAGAAAAAATTACAGGAAAATATTTTGTTCGAACTCGTTTTTAGCACATTTTATTTTCTCTGTAAATCGTAATATACAGCAAATACAGAAGAATTAAAAATAAACAAAAAATTTGTTCAGCTTAATTTTATTTATTATTTTTTTTCCCCATATTATGAAAATCAATAATGATACAAGATGGTCAATAATACTTCAATTAAAATCTTTGCGTGAAAAAAAGATTAATTTAAAATAATTTTAGAAACTTTATATTTTGATTTACCTGTAAATAAAGCGAAATTTTAACTATCGAATATTATTTCAATATGTACTATACTTGCTCAAAAGGTGCCCGCCATTAGAAATATATATATATATATATATATATATATATATTATTTCAATATAACAAAGAATTAGTTCCGAATAAAATGAAATTAATATGAGGACATGTATTTCAATTTGCTTACAATATGTATATTAATACTTTATGAAAATACTGAATATTGATACTTTCATAATTATATGAAATACATAAAATTCTAAAAGCGAATAAAAGAATCTAAATTGATTATAATAATTGTTTCGTCAACTTAAACTTCTATCACTTTGTTGTGCTGCCATCTAGTGGTAGAAATCTATAATGTTTTGTAAAAATATTTTAACAATTATTTTACAATAAATAAGTTTGTCCACATATACTTTTATTTTTCACAATTTGCTTCTTTTTACTTAGGTGTAAGTTAAATTAATAATCACACCGTAATTTATGGAAAAAATAGCGGTTTTTACGTGCTAAATGCTAAAAAATTTGTATTTTGACGCGTTTATAAATTTAAAATTACAAAATTTTAAAAGCGATTTGTAGTGATCAAAGTGAAAGATGATCACTGAAAATACTATTAATGCTAGAAATCAAAGTCGATACTCAAATTATATCCTCATATAAAGACTAGATATGCATGCACTTTTTAAATTATAAATTAAATCAGGATTATTTAATTCGTGTATTAAAAACGTGGACTTTGAATACTTCACATAACACAGTTTATTATAATTTTTTTTTTTAGCTACAGTAAAATTTTTTTCTTTTTACTTAGTAGATCGTTTGTGAGATTCTTTACAACATAGTAATAAAATCATTTACAAATATCAATAAACATGTCGAATTAGTTATACATAATTGATGGAAATTTATTTTTCCAAGTATATGTAAAATATGAGCAATAGATATATTAGCGAAAAAATTGACATATACTAGAAGTATTTTACATTTTTTTTTCAAAGATTAATATTTATGGGTATACCTTTAAACCTTAACCTTTACTTTTTGATCAATATAAATTAAAATAATATGTTTATTGATTAATTAAAAGACATCGATCAAGATTTACCGATCGTGATAACTTATAACCATGACGATGCTACTCTAAGTTTAATTTAATGCGGCGTTTAGAATAAGGAATTTTTCCGGAAACTGCAGTGATTTCAAATAATATCTATTCATATGAGATTTAAAATTTAGGAAATAATATTACGTTAATTTTTTTATAATTTTGACTATGATATCTTTTCTATGAGATGATTATTAACCGTGTAAAAATACTTTTAAAAAAAAGTGATTTCGGGCATTTTTTTATGTCTGCTTAATTTTGTTTACTTTGCATAGTTTGAACACAGATTACATAATTTCTTTCCGAACATTGAAAATAGCTGTAACAAATAATGACCCGTTAAATAATGAAAAGAACAATAAATCAATATTAGAAGACAAATAAAAGATAATATATATTTTTAAAAATTTTAAATCAAAGAGTTGATTGGTACAAAAATCAAATTTCTACATCTCACTTATATAAGGTAGTTTCCTTAAAATAGTTTCCTGCAAAATGTTACCCTCGGTAATGAAATTGCATAAAAAATAACCGCAAAAGAATATCATTATTTATCTGTTGGTTGTAGAATTCAGTCATTTTTCATACGAATTTTTTTGCCCTACGCAAGCTGTTTATTAAACATTTGATTGTAACAAGCCGACCGCAGAGCTGCATCACATCACGTGATTTTTTCTGTTCGAGTTTCGGAATAAGTGAAACTGAACTTGAACTTGGGCGACAAATGCATCGAGGCGTGGAGATAAAAGGACGTCATGAATGATTGCATTTACTTTATAATAAGTATCAGATTGAAATATGAGCTGCTTTATGTAATGCTTAAAATTAACAATGTTAACGGGTGAACAAAAAACTGCCACTTAATCATTAAAACAAATTATGAAATAAGAATATATTGTATAAAAAAAAATTTTTTATACATTTTTATATTAATATTTCACTACAATAAAGTGTGATATAATTAATATCATTCAGCCTATATAAACGTATTCTAATTTCTAAGGGAATTTCCTATTTGCGTAGAGCGTTTAAATGAATACTTTCATTATAATGAAATCTCAACAGAACAAACTTACCATTATTATTTTAATCATATTGAATAGATCTAATTAAATTCTAGTGTAAAACTATGGGCTAAATTTTCTGGTGTTGTTTTCATTTTAAAAATTGAAAAAGAAATTTCACAAATATGTAAAAATGAAAATTACAAATAAATTTCTGTTTTGGAACGCAATATTGCGACTGAAAACGCGGAAAAACTATGTTTATTTATGACAGAAACGTCGATCTAATCCACCATTTATTTATCCGCTGCGAGTGCGAGAACAGAAGCTATACGGACACGGGTAATTTGTTTTCCAATGAATCCACCCACAAGACTAGTTGTCATGGAAACTTGATTTGCCTCAGAACAAGTAGGGGAAAATAAGCAGATTGCTAACTTTATGTATCTATAATACTTGATAACCCCATCAAAACCTTTCTACCTGACTTTAAAAAGGAATATTTGAGAAATTTATTTCAGTCAATTTAATTTAATTTATGAGATATCAAAAGAATATGTCCTTAAGCAAGGAAATATAATTACTTAAAAAAGAAAAACTGCTTGACAATTTTTTTATTACAAGAAATTGATATAGCTATACTCTTTAAAGACATTATTTTAAGATAATATAGAAAACTTTCCTAATTTTGCTTCCATGAAACTAATTTGGCTTTAATTTTTAAAGACACTATTTTAAAATGATTGTGAGAAATAATTAGTTATTTTTTCTCCAAGAGAAATCGCTTTCGCTTTAATTTTGGAGGACATTTTGGAAAAATGATTTCTTTGGTGTTTTCTCTACACACAAATTTCGAATTTTAGAATTATTTTTAGTTGAAGTTTTAGAAAATTACTATAGATAAGACTTGTAAATAATTCTTTTTTATTATAAAAACTATATATAAAAATACAGCTTTTAATAATATAAACTGAAACTAAAAAAAGCATTAATAAATATACTATTTTTTTTTTTTTTTTTTTTTTTTTAAATTATTTCTTTAAAGATAGATAAAAAAAAGGAATTACTTTTCCCTTTATATGATGTCTTCTGGGATATTTCTTCGTTTCATTAATCATAAAACAAAAATAACTGAAATTGAAAATTTTTATTTTTTTCAATTACTTTACTTAACATTATTGCAGCACGATTATTTTCAAGTCACTAGGATTAGAATAAATTATTACTTAACTTCTTAAAATTTCAATTTCCGAAATAAAAATTTAAAAATCGCCAGACATATGTTAATATAAAACGTAACTATAGTACTTTAATGAATAATAACGGAGAATTAAAAAAATTTTTTCATCTCCGAACAAATGTTAAAGCAATTCTGAAAAAAAAAATGTTGGTAAGGCATATTCGAAACGTAAGCTTAGTGATGGATGGAATACATTTAATAGCATGATATAGAAGAACATAATTTACTTTAAATATAAATCAGATACAATAGTAAAAAAAAAAAAAAAATTACTCACATTCGAACTTCAAAATGATATAAGAAAAGGATATTAGCCATAAATGTCAAAAAGTAGAATTTCAAGATTTATTCTGAATCTTAAAACTGTAACAGCTCAGAAATTGCTTATAAGATACGACAATGCTACAGAATGATGAATGTCGCATAAACTGAAAATTTATTGAACCGATTACCGTTCCCCATATACACAAACTTCTTAATATAAGATAGTAAAAAAAATATTAGTCTCAACTTTTACAATGGAGGATTATATCAACTGTCTCAAATAACAACTACGATTTCATTTTGAGTTACAGCAAAAAGTTTGATATTTTATCGTCTGTTACGCCGTAATCTATTTGACCTTTCACAAAACAAGCCCTTTGCAGAACAATCATAGTTAACTTCCTCGTCATTTTTAGTTTTTCACTGGAATTGACAAAAAATGTTTTTTGACATTGAAGAGAACGCTATAAATTGACTTATTTACTGTATTCCTGTACAACTTATAATTTACACTAATAATTTAATATAATGTACACTTTATAAAATGAATTCTCTATTGAATGCTTATAATTTGCTTTATAAATTATTATACACTATTTCGTCATTTAACTGTCCAAATCTTGAAATCTTAGCAATTGGGACGTAATCTATCTACATATGCGTGATTTACACGTCTGCAATACCTCCTCTCCCGCTTCTTATTATTTAATTTTAATCATGTAGCTTTCTTCTAAATTTATGTTGAAAGGTGATTATACAAGAGACATGAACAAAACAATTGTTTCATATATTCCGTAACAGACATTGAAAAGCTGGGATTTGGTATGTCACCTCTCCTGATAACAGAAAATTGTTTTGAATAAAACAAAATTTTTCAAGGGCCTATGTGATGTAACATCACGAACTTCAACATTAAAAAACGTTGCTCCATTGATTATGCGTTATATCTTCAGAAAATCATGGTTTTTCTGCCGCCTTATTATCAATATCACTTCATACTGTGAAATAAGAAAGAGTAACAAAAAATTTATACAAAATTTCACTGTAAACTGATATGTAAATGTAAGCAAACTCGGTTAAAATAAGATGCGTCAAGTGATGCATATTTTTATCATTTAGTCTTTATTGCCGTTTTTATTATTTGATTCAATAAGATGAATATATATATATATGTATATATAACCCCTTTGGTACAGTAATATTAAAATGACAGCGAAATCTTATACTGTCAATAAGGTAAATGATTCCGACCATATTTTACATTCTGCCCAATTTTAATATAAAAAGGAGCCTGAAAGTCGATAGTCGACGTGCGAGCATTTTTGATAGATCTTCTCAGATCAACCCATATGTGTTTCATGAGACAGAAGATTAGAAATATCAATGTGTCCATCTTTCAGATAATCTCCAGATATCATCGCCAAATGCAACTCCGTATCGACGGTTGTTATCGTCCATAAGAAGGAAGTCATACTTTCTTGATATTTTTTTTAATTTTATTTTACTTATTTATTTATTTGTTACATGCTTTAAAATGGAAATATTGCTCTAGATATGAAAATTAACAAAATAATTTTTATCCAATCAAAATTTAAAAACTAATTAAAACATGACAATGTTAAGAGATTTAAATATAGTTAAATCTTCTAAACATAAAACAAAAAATTATAATGTTATCAATAATAATAGAATATAATTCTATTATCAATATTTATAGAAGGTTAAAATATTTAAGATAAATTATAAATTGCATATTTTAAAAAGAAAAATATCGCGACGGAGTTTTACCTCTAGAGAATCATTCAAAGAGTCAACTGTAGATTTAAATCACTTAAAAATATATGTTCATGTGTCAAACGTGTGTGTTTAACCGATATGAAGACGAATCCATCTAACATTAATATTTCGCATTAATAAATTCGACATTAGAAAGATATAAGAAATAGATGTAATTTGTTGTTGACCGGATTGTTGCCAAAGCGAAAGTATAATTTTTTACACCGTTCTGCACATCAGGAAACGGAATTAACAGCTGCAGGACTAAATGCAACCACAGTTATTGCATCACCTATTTTAATTGTTATCGAGACCTACGCTACTTTTTAGGTTAAACAAAAAATTATATCATAACCATTTGCAGAAAGGGAATGTTATATAGAATCTTCGAAATAGGATATATAAAATACCTTCCCTTCAACACTTCCAACACACAATCTGTTAGTGAACACACATAGTATTAAAAGTAATCAATTTTAATCATATGCTGAAAGATTTGAAATATTACAGTAGCTTTAGTAGTGAAAATGAAGCGGGATAAAATTGAAAGGCCTAAGCTTTGTCAACAAATGCTTTAACAAAAGTCACTCTGATAAAGAAAATTAATATATTTTTGTCAATGGCATACAACACGAATATGAATTATACATTCGAAAGTCCTAAGAAAATTTTCAGAGCTTAAACTTCATAATTCAGAGAATCTTTTCATTTGGTTTCAGAACTCAAACCACTATTTTCACAAATGATGGAAACACTTTTTCAGCTAAGATCCCGTTAAACAAGCAAAATAATTCAAAAATGGGTCAGGGCATAAAATCAAAGCATTTGATTACTGATTTAATCTAACCCCGGGGACTAGTATTTTAAAAATGTAGGGAAACTTCTTTCGATTCGAACATTCAAAAATCACGATTGTTGGTAAAATTTGCTCCTTACGACTCTTAGTCTTAGAATTCTAAAGATTTTAAACGAAGGATTCAAGGGTCTTGGTGAGATTGAAATTCTTGCAAACGTTTCATCGAAGACATTAGCAATATCCGTGAGAAGTATACAAAGCAGATCAGGATTTTAAAATAAAATTCATTAATTGTTATAGCTTCAATTCACCGTTGGTATAGCTTTTCTTCACGCAATTTCTATATATAATTCAATGTTTAAAATGTTATTGAAGATACCTAACAAGATCAGGATTCCTGATTTCGACAGTGAACTTTGTGAATAAATGTTTTAGCTCTTTAACTAAAACATTGGTTCGTAAAACTCACTGTCCAGCTGTGCGAATCATTTCGAGATTTTCCTAGGTAAGGTGCTTCCGAATTACATTCTATAACTTTGTTTTTTTACAGTTGTTTTCATGTTCAGTGTTCCACCATGAATTTCATGCTTGTGTGGTTTAGTTTGTTTGTTGGTTTGGATTTTATGGCGTAAGGTCCAAAAAGGACAAGTTGCGATAAAAATTAAATTTTAAGGAAAACCTTGTATAAAACCCAAGTTCAACGTTAAAATGTTAAAATACAAAATAAATATATATAATTCAATTAAAATCTAAATAAGTATAATTTATAAAAGGAAAGTAGGAATAAAAATTCACAGAATTCAATTTATAAAATTTAAATAAAATGAATAAAAAAAATTGCCTTTAAAAAGGCAAAATGGTTTCTATGGGGTGACTCCTCCACCAAATCTTACGTGGTTTAGAGGAGCTTTGGTGTATCTATGGATCTGCAGCTTTTGTGATTATTTCTGTGGCTTTTTTTAGTGCTTCATTAGTTTCCCCCCCCCCATAACCATCGTGTACGTAGCAACTGATAATTGTTTGAATAACGACCAATGTACCCGATTGTGTACATAAGTATACCTGTTGAAAGATAGCTAAAGGATAATTATCACTGTTATAATATTTCCTTCTATTAAATTTTATAGTAGCAAAAATAATGACGTACAAATAACTAAATCAAAAGTGCGAAATTTTATTATAGATTTGTGGCAATAAGTTTAACTGTCGGTATTTAACAGATAGAAGCATTGTCCGAGATAGTGTTCTAAGTGACATTCGCAAATTATTGTCACTTTTGTAATGAGTTTTGATAATAATAATGGTAAGATTTAACAAATAATTAGAAATATATATGTATTCAAAAATAAGTTAAGAATAATGAAAATTTTTCTTACATCCAACTAAAGAAACAAATGAATTGCAAGTTAATTATCATAATTTTCAATTATGTAATCAGTACGATTTATTTTAAAAGCTTTATATATTGCCATTCGTTGGAAATTACAGTAATGTGAAAACGTATTGTCGCATTTTAGGGATCCTTCTGAAAATAAATTATTAGTCATTTCCATTTAACGTTCATTAGGGATGGCAATATTTATCACAGCTTGATAAGTAAAATGATACGGGAGGTCCAAAATTAATTATTTTTCGTAGCTTTCCCTTCTTGAATACTATAATGGTGGCTCACATTAGATCGTGTCCAAGCAATTAGTTCATATTGACAAGGCGAAATGAAGGAAACAAAGATCCTCGACTGTCAAGAGCAGAATTTGTAAAGCATCATAAAATTAAGCAGTGGGAAATGACACCGTTATCGTTAGCAATGAAATTAGGCGAGGAACAATCGCCATTTAACATCGATATGTTGCGCCCACAAATTCTATAACTGTAAAGGGAAACATCGAAGTTATTCTAGGGTTAAAATGTAATAAAAAAACGAATAAATACGAAAAAAAAAAATTCAATTAAAGAATGAAATCTCACGAATCAGTAAAACTAGATAACAAATTTCACTTTTGACAGAAAAATTACTTTTATTAATGTAACTATATAATTAAATATACTAGTATTATGTCATTTAACATAATCCTTTGTATTTCTTAAATTACAGAAAAATTAGAGAAATCAACTCTTTCAAATAAATAATAATAATAATAAAAGATTAGAATCTTAAAGACAAAAATCATTCATTAAGAGACATGAGATTTAACGGATTTGAATCATAAACAAAAGCATTTACGATTATAATGTAACGACTTAACCTTCCATGAAGATAAAAAGATATCTTGATAACAGATTTTTTAATTCAAATACATTAATAATTTTCATAAAATTTTATTCATAATTTTTATGTTGTATTCGAAATTTCAATAATAAAATATAAAAAGTGTAAATCGGAAAGTTTCACAATCTAAGAAATTAAATAAGTACTTTTTACACATGTTTGTTGATTCAATACATTTAAAGTTAATTCTTCGACATTACAAATATTCATGTATGAAATGGAATAGTTTGTTTAGTTTTTCGCTAAACGATGTTTACTGGGGAATTGCTAATAGGACGGAACTTACATTTTATGACGGATTTCGAAGCACTACAAACATCCATGCCAAAGATGGGATTCGAACCCACGAACTCCTTAAGTGTTAACTACAAAAGTGTCATATGCCACATTTTGGCTAACCAACAGACATACCCCAACCTTGACGTACCGAGATATTAACTATCAACACTAGGACACCATAAGCAAACATGTCCATTAAAAGCTATGTTGACAACTCTTGTAAAAATTTATGATATTCTAATGAAGTACGAGCTAAATTTTGTGAGAAACGTTTTACAAAACACTGATCAATTTAAATTTGTGTAATACACATAGTATACATTTCCTCTCTCATTGAACATCAAGAACTGCATATAAGTTCACGTAGTTACCTCCATCATAACTCGATTGTGTTTCAGGACAGAAAATCGAAAATGTTAGAATAGAATTGGTTACATAGAATACATTGGTTAGAATAGAATCGAGAATGTTAGAATAGAACATGTTAGTTTCAGCTGAAATTTTAAATGCTTACAGTATCAACTGTTGCTTATTGCTCCCGTACGAGTAATTACAAAACAAAAGCAATGTTTGAGTCTTTCAAAGGAAATATAAAATATCGTATCATTGTTGCTATTTAATGAGACCATTCATTAAATTTAATTATAATATAATAATAAAAATGGCTAACAAAAGCTCTCTAACATATAATCAAAGCTTCCAAATTTTCCAAGTCTAGACCAAGACCATTTGGATTTCTTTCTAGTATCTAGGGGAATCAAGCATAAAAACGTTTCTAATTCAATAAAAATAATTATAAAAAATATAGCGTAAATAGTAAATGAAGAACCAATAAATATAGTCATTAAATTCTGATAGAAACTCGAATGTTTTAATGAAAAAATTCTGTTTCCATTTCCATAATATAATAAACATCTAAAAAAATATATAATCTTATAATTTTCGATGACATAATTTATAAAATTAAATCAAAAGTTAAACTTTATAAATTAAAGAATGTAGATCAGATTAAAAATCTAGGTAGATGAAAAAAACAGTTTATATTTGATAGATATTATAACTACATATATCAGTACTCAACGAGTTTAAGTATTATTTAATATAACAAGAAAACGTAGGAACATTATCATATCAAACGCAGCCATTTACCAAATTTAAGAATGCGGAGGATCACAGTAAGCACTGATAAGGTGGATGCTCTAACCAGGCAATTTAGCCTATCGGATGCAACACATAAGAAAAAGGAACCAGCAGCGAATCGTCGTCTCTTAGCAACTCCCTCCTAAAGAACATAGACAAGGAATGATCGAATAGATCAAATAAATAAATAAAATCAGGGCGGTTTCACTTCACCAGAAATTGAATCCTCCTTTTTCCTGGAGCTAATATCGACCGCCTAGAACGCAGGAAACCTAATTGCAAAGAACACAAAGGGGAAGTGTCCTCCATGTTGAGGGGGAGGACGTTTTCCTCCCTATTCCAGCTCATATATAGTCCTCAGATTCTGGGTAATTTCCGGCCAAATAGTGAGAAGCGGGGGTGTTATTATGAATCGATCATCCCACCCCCATTCTGAAAATGTATAAATAACTGTTATATATCTATATAATGTCATGCCGAACTAAAGACGGATATATTTATAATAAACTCCCAAAATTAAGAGTTTTTTAATATTTAGTTTGTTCGTCAATAGGTAACTTTCACGTTTTTTAAGCGTTTGGAAGTATTTTCAAAAATTGGTATAATGACAACCTTAAATTTCCTTTTATTTCTATAAAAGAAAATATATATTAAAAATTTTTTACTTAAAACTCAGGAATGCAATAAAGACGAGGAAATTATGCTTTAAAAACATGAACGATTTTAAAACTCCTAGGTTAATTAATATTTTAATTTGAGATTTCTTTGACACTAAATATTTTTTCTAGACAAGTAAATAGAATATGAAATTAGATTCAATTCAGTGTGAGAAATAAATCCATCTTTTTTTTCATCCGCTAAATTTTTTTTATATTATTTCAAAAGATTAAAAAAGATCTATATAAATTACTTATATTAATTTAAGCAAATTTACTTATTATTTTATTAGAGTTTATAGAAAAATAATGGTTTTACAAATGTAGCATCGCTTTTAATTATTTACTCATTTTTATTTTATTTTTTAAAAAAATATCGTTGAAAAAATAAGTTTTCACAAAATTGAATACTAAAGGAAAGTAGGTTTTTATATAATTGTTATGACTAGTACATCAGAAAACGATAGCTTCATTTGTATTTTCGAGAATCTGTTTCTCCACCATAGCAATAAAATTACAAAAACTTAAAAACACTTTCAAGTTCAGCAGTTTTATGTGAGTTCAGAAAATAAAGTATGAGATAATTTACACATTAGGCAGTACAATAATAACGGCAATTTTTCGATCTTTTGTCTAGTTATATAAAAATTGATTTTAAAAATAAAAAATTAAAATTTCAAATGAATGGTCTCAATAATTTCTGATTAGTAATGACACAATTTTCATTATTACAATGTTCAATTACAAGATTCTATAAGTTATTGAGAATATAATGGTGGAAATTTTTGCTTGTGATCTGTATAACACAATTTGTATATAACATTTATAGTTTCAAAAAAGATTTTAACATAAACAATACTATTTTATTAATCCCAGAATATCACAAAAAAACATACTTCTAGTACATACATATCATTCAGAATTCTTGTCAGCAAGGTGCTAGTTAGTACCAGTGATTTTGCAAAACATTTTTCCTGGAAGACACGCTATTTCTTCCGCAATCAGAGCCACACAATATTTTTTACAAGTAAAGATTAGTGAAAAGTAGTTATTGAAACATGTGAGAATATATATATAGAGAACAGGTATAATATGTCACAGTTTAGGTAAACATGAGTCCCCAGTAATTGTTAATTATAGTTCGAATTGAATAGCAAGCATATCTTTTATAGTTTATTGCTGCCATAGATATAAAGGCCCTCCACACCATTATGAATATTTCAATAAAATATAATAAAAAGAAAGGTCAAAATTAATTTACTAATTTTTATTATTGACTAAACTAAAAAATTTCCCATGAAGTGGTAAATTTACAACGAGACTGATTTACAAAGCGGCATTTACTTAAACGGAATTTTATATGAACTGAGTTAGTTATTTACCCATTAACAATTCACATGTGTCTTACAAATGTTTGTTATTTAATAAAAATAGTTTAATTCTGTTTAATCCTTTCTCTTACATATACAATTAAACACATTCACGACAACGCAACACCCACACTGTATAATTGAAAAAAAAGTTTTTAAGTTATTCATAGAATAACAAAAATAAAGGTGATAAAAAAAAAAACATAAAATCTACAATAAACATAACTGAAGGGACTAAAAAAATAATAATTTCTGCAATAAAAAATATTAACAAAAGTTAATATTTATGACAAAATAAACATTTCATGTTATGATTACTAAAATACTTCGTAGAAAAGGTTGTCTGCTTGCTTTGGAATCCAGCTATTATTACGAGAAGAAAAAACACAAGAGCGCAGTAAATATACAACTAATCTCGTACCTATAATACTGATCTATGCCTTTCAGTTGACAAAAAGAGAATTATTGAACCGAGGACTCGCATTTTTATAGCCAATAGTGAGTCTAAAAATGCCGCAACTCTCGGCGGGAAACATCTGCAGCAGACAACAGAACGAGGATCTCATGAAAATGTTTTTCTTTTTCCCTTGGCGGAGAAAGGAAAAATCGCTCCACAATTGCAAATATAGGCAACATAGTTCTAAAAAGGTGCGCGGAGAGGGACTGCAGAGGTTCAGTCTATTTTTAGATCCAGTCTACCGAAGTTCGGGAAGGGTGAGCATAAATTCCCCTCCCCTGAGCTCCACATCCCTCCCACCTAGAGATTTTCCGCCAGCATCCCTGACCTTTTCACGGATTAAAAGTTAAACGAAGTAGTGAAAGGCACGTGCACCGAGAAAAGCGCTGTTTTGGGAAAAGGTCGAGGTTTATAAGCCGACTGACCTTTATTATAACTTTGGGGATTTTTGAGAATTATTTATAGTTAAAGAAAATGACAGTAAGGAAACATTCTGTCGTTTGCATGATGACAAGATATATATTCTTTTCAATTTAATTAATAAACTTTGCATTAATGAGGTTTGATATTAATTTGCGTGCATATATTACATAACAAATTTATTTTTAGAATAAATTTACTCATAAAAATTGTTTTATTTACACGAAAAATTTTATCGAATGAGATAACTTTACGGACGGAGCACGATCTATTTCTTCGTTGTTTAGGAGAAAATGAGTTTGCATTTACTTTTCTCGAACTCAATGCGCATGCGCTTAAGATGTCATTTAACTGCAGTGGATGATTTTTCATAAATTTCTAACTTGCCAATAACCAGAACGTTCAATCATCAATACGACTGCTTACCATTCTGAACAAATATTATGGTTGTGAAAAATAAGTAATGAATTAAAAATCTGAACTATATATATTTTAAAATTTCTTGACAAAAAGCATGCTCTAAAATATCGATTTTCGGGCCAGAAGATTAATATGATTATAATTCAAATTTGAAAAAATATAAATAAAACAGTAATAGAATGAGAATATATACATTTGTTTATATATATTATTTATTTATTTAATAACAAAAATAATCTCGTTTTCAAATGTTTTTCCAGTTTCCTTTGATGAATTTCCACCATTCCAGCAAATATTTTTTGAGCAAAGAAAAATCGAATATGAAAAGTAAAAAAAAATTGTTTCTCAACAAAATGTCAATTAGCGATTTTGCGTGCCAAACTTAAGAGCATTTAGATACATAAACTATGAACTAGTTCAATAAAAATGAAAATTTAATAGAAGATAAGCAGATGTTTAAAAAAAACAATCATTATTTTCCTCTTGTGTGTGTTTGATGTAATTTTCTACTACCAAATCCGACATCATCTTGATAAATTTAATTATATTTAACTTAAATTTAAATCAATTCAATCAAAATTTTTGCAATACGAAAAAAAATGCCTCGCTTCTTATACAAAACGTAAGTAAATTATATAATTTTTACATCTAGGCAGAAGCCGGGGGAATTATTTGTATGCTTTATCAGTCAAGATTCGAAAAGTAATTATATTTCCAAAATTCAATCTCTATATTTCTTAAACCAAGAAAATTGTACGTAAATACAAAAAGTTAATTTCGTAGCACAAATAAAACTCAATTATCAGTAACCTGGAACTATGTAAACAAGGGAAAAAAAGTTGAGAGTATGGCAAATCGGAAGCTTTGGAAAATCACCTTGACAAGATAACACACTTTAATGAATTCCATTTATAAACAAAACATTACTTTATTCATTCGATTGTTTGGTTTGAAAAACATGGAATACTGTCGCTCATTGTTTATTTTTTGGCCTGGATTTAAAATTCAAAGTGGATTCCAAAGCACTACAAATATATCCCAGGTGGAATTTGAACCTAACGGTTCAACGAACCGAAGGACAGAGAGCTAACCATTTGGCTGTAAGATTACCCCATTTCATTTCATTGAAAAACTGTACAATTTAAAATATTCTAAGATTTTTATATAACTGTTTTAAAACTGAAGAATCCAATTAAATGCATTATATTTATTACGTCAACAAAAATTTTAAAATTCCAAACACGTTAATATGCATGGGAATTTTTCAGATGCAGTAAAATAATCAGATTTGTTTATTTGTCACTCAATGGTCATTTTTTGCAAACGAGGACTAATTACATCAGGAGCTACCGTTTAACGTGAAATTTGAACCCTTACAAACATCCACGCCCGAGGTGGGAATCGAATCCTCGAACTATTGGAATCGAAGTAAAATGATCAGAATGAATGAAATAAACGGGGAACTTGAAATAATACTAATCATATAACCCAATTATTAGTTTATATATATATATCTTCTCTCTCGCATTTAATTATCTCAATATACTTATCTTAAGTACTATTATAAGATTTTTATTATAATCTATATAATATACCGTAACAAAATAAATGTTTCAGCGCATAATTAGAAATAGGGAAAATAAATTATGCTATCATATATTCCTGAAAAAAAAATAAAAATCAAAAACTAAGAATTGAGAGTTAAAATAATCGTTGATAGCTAACTAGAGCAATCTTTTCATATATATATATATATATATATATATATATATATATATATATATATATATATATATATATATATGACTTGAATTTGAGGATACATAAATGTTTGAATTTCAAGGTCAAAGCAATTCTGCGTTTCGAATTAATTATTTTTTAAAGGAGCTTCCTAATGAGGAAGAAAACAATACAAGTTCAGAGACAGTTTATTTCAGTCTGGAAATAGTCTTAACAACTCGGCCACTCATTACAATAAAATTTCAGTGAAATCAAAGGTTAATGAGAAGAATTGTTATTGTGTCATTCAAAAAAAAAACGCCTCCACTGCAGAGTAATATTTAAATAAAAATATATATAAATAATAGTAAAAAGTCAATTATTTTATGTTTAAGATTATGAAATAATGATGTGCCCAATATAGTAAGCAAATCAAGCTTAGGTCATTAAGTGAAATCATGTATTGAACCCAATTTCGTTAATTGTAGCAATCACTAATTGCAGAAATCTTCATTGCAATTAAACGTTACGTGCGTGCTCAAATTGAATTTTAATAAAACTACTTAAATAAAGGCACACTGCATTAAAATTCATATTTTTTTATAAAAAAAAAAAAAAAAAAGAAAGAAAGAAAGAAAAGAAATGCAATATTTGTTATGACATTTGTTACAATATGAAAGTAATTACATATAAGAATAGTTACTTCAATTTAGATAATTAAATAATATTGTTTTGATTAAATTCTGAACCTTTACACTTATATTTCTCGAATAAACTTTCAATTTTGAAAAATTGTTAAAATATTTTGAAATATCAAAATGATTTCGGATTTTCAATTGTGATTTGTTCAAATATGACGAAAATGATGTTAAGGATGTGATATATTGGTGAAGCTTGTTCATATTTCAAGCTAGATAAACAGAATATACATATCAACATATTCTGATAAATATTAGCGTATTTGTTTTAAAATATTTACGTACATAACACGAATTTGTTGGAACACAGTTTTCGTATCACCCAAACTATGTTATATTTGCACATTGCAATGGCGAATACGATGACATAAAAGAAAACAAAGTTACTTCTAAAAATTATCAACAATTAGGCGCATTTGTCATCGTAAAACAAACAAATGGAACGAATTTCCCGCATTCATTTCAAAATGATGCTAGGAGTTAATTGCAGCCAATTCTTTGTAAATGACACGTGACTTCTGAGAACTGTTTTGTCCTTTAGAAAACAGGCATTTGCTGAAGCTTTGACAAAATGAAGAGGCGAACACATAAGCGATTTGTGCGACAAAGCAAAAATGACAGTAGGAAAAGAAAGCATTTAAAAAAAAAAAGAAAAAGAAAAAAGAAATAGCTATTGCCAACTGAAGAATGAAAACAAAGAAACATAGTGACGTCAATAGATAAGTAATTAAGGAAGGAGGAAATATTAAGAGAAATTACGAAAAAAAAGAAGTTTCTTCGATAGATGGTGATTAACAAAAGATTACAAAAACAGCTGTTAATTTTTTTTTCATTATCATAATGCAAAAGTTTTTTTAAGAAAATAAAAATATTTTGGGACAATATTTATTTTACAATCAAAACTACTTCCAATGGTGGGCGTTCTTATCCGTTTATGAAAATATTGACAAATTATGCATAAAATTTGAAATACAATAATTCGGAAATCCCCTTTATCGTAATGTTTCAATTTTCTCGTTCGTTCAATCGTGTCGTTTTCAATTTTTCTCTACAAAATTTGAATAATTTTTATAATATTTTTAAATAGACTGATTATGTAAAGGTTTGTTTCAAATTTAATGTTTTGGCGCAGCTTGTCCTTTTCGGCAATCGCGCCACAAAACCCAAACCAAAAAACCAACAAACCAACCAACTAAATAGTGATTATTATTATTATATAACGTTCTTGACACAGTCAAAGACACCATGCTAAGAAAAATTCAAGAAAAATTCACAAAGTCTAATGTCAGTGTTATACAGAGGAGTGTCCTCCAGTATCAAACTTTAAATTAGACAGTAGCTCAGAATTGTGAAGCATTTTATATTTTCAGAACATAATACCAAGGTATAGTCCGGATTTTTCAAATTTTTATTTGGGTATGTTAAGAAGTTAAGCTTTATTAATCAGGGTTATACAAACAAAAGCCAATGGAAAATAAATCGCAATCTATTTTTTCATTATTATTATTATTATGTAAGTGTAGTTAACATTTTATTGGAATTCCTTAAATGATAAGGATTTGAAAATTGTATGTATAACATGTACAAAAGTTGCATTACTGTTATTTCATATACTAGGAAAAATTCTTATCTCCTAGCACTGTAGTGTCTATTTTGCTAGTGTCAGATAAAATTGAATTGAAATTCAGTCTTAATTTAATCAATTTATAATCATATTTTTTTAAAAAATTTATATTTTAAAATTTTATATATAAATGATAAAGTGTATTATAAATCCGAGAAACACAAACTGCGGAATATACATGTATTTTCTATCTTAAATCTTGTAAAAAGATAAAAATTAATTCACCCATATCAACATTTCTGGACCTACTGTTTAAGATGGACTACAAATTATAACAAGTATGCCAGCCATAAATGGATTAGTTTGTTTATTGTTACATAATAGTCATTTTTTTTACACGTAAACGGCACTAGGACCTACAATTTAAAGGAGAATCTAAACCTCACATTATAAATATCCAAGCCAGAAGTGGAGATCAAATCAAAGAGTTGTTGGTCCGAAGACCAGAGTAATTGCTATATTAAACCTGATTATTGAACTGCTGCAAGAAGACTAACCGCTTATATCCATTAGCTATTCATATACTAACATACACACAAGATAACACTATTAAATTGACATAACAAATCCCAGCTAGCCATACATATCAAAAAGAATTTTGTGGTATGACAATAAACATAATCTAATTTAAGAGAAAAAAATTAAAGGTAATAAAGTAAAAATTACTCAGAGCATTCATACAAATATGTACGGTTTACAAAATACTTTGCACAATTCTAACTATAAGCATACACATTCAAAGTAGGAATCGGCCCGTAAGTTGCTAAACTGGAAATACTGTAATGTCTATTTCAAGGCCAACTCGGACCAGATTAGCAGAACATTGCAAATGTTTAATGTGCAAAAAATTATTTAAAAAAGAATTTAATCAATTTTCTTCTGTTTCACAAGTACAGAACCTTTACGAAGCTAACTACCGAGCTCTCATCTCACTAGAAATAAAATATTATTTAATGACTTCAATAATAAATAAAACTATCCAACGGTTTTTCTCCACTTGCGTTACCTGGATTTTAATTACATTTGGGTTGTTACAAAATCACTATTTAAAAACATATTTAGACTCTATTAGATATCATTTCCTTTTGTATATTGTTTTTTTTTCTCCTTCTTTATACAAAAAAAAAATCGATTCCAAAATCAATCCATTGTCGAGAAAAAGGGTTAAAATCCCTGAAAATAATAAAATAAAATCGCAATAGCCGACATGATGCGTGGAGGGTTGCGTCTCGATGGTGTCATTGAAGCTGCAACGGATTTCAGAAAAGCACGCAAGTGGAGAAAAACATGTGTTTCTGGCAGCACGTACGCTCATCCAAAACAATGGGGCAGTTATTATTTTGAGAATGAATATGATGATCAAGTACTCCACCATAACGACAGGCACGCTTTGCTTTCCAAAACGACAATCGTTATTAACTCCTTCAACTGAAGTGTTTGTTTTCCTGGACTGTGAAACTGTTACAAAACCGAGGTTTTATGCTACAGTATGCGGCATATCAAATTTCTTCTGGGAAAATGTAAAATATTGTAACAAAAAACGACAAGAATCTAAAAAACATTTTTCACTTTTCAAACACACATTAAACAAAGCCGGTAATCAAAATGAATTAAATTGTTTCGACTGCGTTTCGATTGTATTAAAACTATGAATTATATTGAAATACTTTAAAACAAAAACAGTCGAATTAGGAAATATATAAACGAGCAAGGATTAAAAATAAATGGTAATATTGCTATCAAAAATTTTAATAATTTAAATTACATCAAGAAATTATTCAAACCGTCTTTGTTTTTATGGATAAAAAGATAAATCAACAACAAGTTTTATGACACATTCAAAAGTATTAAAAATCGTTTGTTCTCAACCATATCAAGACAGGGATCTATGATTTGATCCATATAGTTTATACCATTTTATTCTTGACAGTAGAATACTTTATTAGTGTAGTGATCAGCAAATACATTTTATTAAAAAAAAATTTTTTTATGTTAAATCTTAAAATAAATATTACAACATTGTTTCGAGAAAAAAAGGTAGTTATTCTTGTTAACTCAATAAAACATGTGAAGCCACAACAAATTAATTAATGAGTTTGCACAGGATGAGTTTAAATTGATTTTAATTTACATGTATTAAAATTACATATGTTAAAGCATATGCAATTTTTATAAAGAGTGAGACGCAAGATAAATTATTTAGAATTTAAATAGTTATCTTCCTTTATATTCCAATGAAATAATAAAATAATTTTTATAGCATTTAACAATTTTCTCTGAAGAAAAGTTAACTCTAAATTAAGATAGAATTTAAATTTACTACGTGGTTTCATAATCCACTTATTATGCTTATTATATTGTAGACGATTGTGTATAATTAAAATACATCTCTATAAATTCCAAGGAAAAGTAGTTTACATAAAAAACAAGCAGTATCCGTTATTTATAATTGAGTATATTAATTTATTCTGAATAAAAATTGCTAAAAGTTCCCTAAAAACTAATAACTAAAACGACGTCATTATGACGTCCATTTTTTAATCAACTGCGTCACACAATGAGAGATGTCAATATGTTTTCCTAATAAATTGCATTAATAGAAATATTATTATTCAGGGAAATCTCGTTATTGTTCGTGAGTAGGAAGGTCTTATTTATCTGATGGAGGGATATAACTTTGGTAGAATTGCAATTATATGGAAAAACAGAAATCGGAAATATACTCTTCAAAATATTGGTTATTTTGAGATAGTCAAAATATAAATGTTGATGTTCAAGAAACTTAATACATTTATACTTTCATTTATTTCACAATAATCGTTAGTTTAATCATAATTTATAAGATAAAGCATAAATCGAATTATTTGTTTTACTTAATTTTATATAAAACTGTGTCATTCAAATGTCTACATTAGTACACGAGGATCACTTTGATCGTTCTTTTTTGCTACTAAGTAGACATTTTTTACATACAAATCAGAACCCATAAGCTATATTGAAAAGGATTTGAAAGAGCATTCTGAGCCAATGCAAAAATTCCGGTACGAGACGGGAATTAAAATCACCAGTTACTGATCTGAATACATCGTACTACGAAAACACACTAAGTTGTCAGCACAGCTTACAACAAAAACAAAGTAAGGAGAAACTTGGTTAATTTGTCTTTTAATGGTTTTTTACACACGAGGGCTAATCAAATCTTACCAACAGTTTAAAGTGGATTCCGAAAAATTGTACAAATCTATGTCCAAAGTGGGATACGAACCCACGAACTATATGCCACAAAAAGGAAGTCAATGAATTTTTGTGATAAAGCAAACTGATAAAAATTGATTGAAAAACTAAAGGATAAAATAAATTATTAATAATAATTGATGCTTTATTAGTTTTAATAACAGTTTTTAATAAAAGACGTCGTATTTTTAATTGAAATTTTGAACTTTTTAATTTCTTTAATCAAATCAAATAATGAATTTTCAATATTTATTATTTTTCAAAATATTTATGTAAATGTGTGACTCATTAAGTAAAACAAAAGAATCTTAAAAATCACTTTTTAAGTGATTACAATAATTTTAAAAAATGATATTTTATGGAGGTAATTTTTTTAGTCATGTGTGTTAGAAGCTAATAAATTATTGCTCATTTATAATTCAAAGCAGAATATAAGTAAGAATTAATGTTACGATGTAAGAAGTGCAATAATGATGAATTAAACATGATGTCCATCTTCAAGTTTCTTCACCGGACAATTGCTCATCGTGTAAAAGGAAAGGTGTTACTTTTACCCAAAGGACAGATTCTAATCTCGGAGGAAAAATGATTCTGTAACAACTGTCTCTCATCTCTAGAATATGAACGGCCTTCAAAGTCCTTGACAAGAGAGCAGATGTTGATGACGTACGCAGAGTGGGCACTAAAGGGTTAAATCACAACTGATAATGAGCGCAGGTGAAAAGTAATACGTGCAACGACACCTTAATAGCTTATAACCAGCATCCATAAAGATTCCACTAAAAAAATACCGAAAAAGGAGAATTTTCATCTTATGTAAAAGCTCCTATTCAGTCAAAAAAAATAAAAATTTCTGTTCTTAATTTTAAGAATATTTTTAAGATTTAAAATTGCTTATCGATAAATTAAGTGTTTTAACCCGATTGTAGGAAATTACATAGTAATAAAATAATTTAAAATATAAATAAATGATATAAAAAGCGGCAGTCATACTTTTATTTTTTTAAAAAACTTTTTACATAATTTATTTTCTTTTATACTATACGTTGAATAATTTAATCTTTGATTAAGAATAGTAACATTCTTGGAATATTACATTTTAATGATGATAATGCATTAATTCAAATAACAAAAGCTTGTCTCTTATTAAAAACAGCAGTCATAATGTTCCATAAATTTTTATTTTAAATTTTGACACATAAATTTAAAGAAAAGCATTTTGAAATAGTTACGAATAAAATGTAGGCATTCCCACTAAAATGGTCTAAATAAAATCACACAATTTGATTTTCGTTCGAATTGGACGTTTATGGTCAATTTTTTATATACGTTTGTTTATTCCACGGGAACCTATGTTTTAAAGTGACTTCTGCGATATTTTTTCACGAATGATTTGAAGTTAGGAAATATTCAACTGAAGAGCAAAAGAATAAACATGCATCTACTTGTTCATATGCTTCTGAGACCTAAGCTATGACTAAATTGGAGGAAAATACTGTTGCGCTTATTTGATTTTGAAGAGAATTCTTGGAGAGGTAGAGAATAACTGGAGAAAGAGATTTAACGCAGAATTATGTATATAAACAAACCTGATATTGTTACATATACAAAATTAAATAGGATGAACTGGATGCTTCGAATGCATGATGGAAACATTATAAAAGAGGGCTTTAGACCTTCTGGAACTAGAAAGCGGGAAAGATCGCGGTTAAGATAGGATGACTCGGTGGAGTCACAATTAATGACAAGAGGTCAAAGATTTTTCAAAGGCCGTCATGGAGAAATCTTCAAAGGGAGGAATTAGCTCACACTGGGTTGTGGTCTGGCCGATTGTGATGCTGACGCATCTACTTGTGCAACTGATGTATACAGAAGAAAGCAGTGAATTATTAATTTTATTTTTTTTCAAACTTAACTAAGGTTAAAAATTTGGTTTTCTTCCAATAATTTGAAACTTATACCAGCTGACTACATTAATTTAGTTTATAAAATCATTTGATATAATTCAAAGGTCATTTTTCTTAAATGAAATTCAAAATCCTGAACTAATGAGCTGAAAGTCAGATAGCGCTAATCATTAGGCTGCCAGCTCGTTCAGCAACGGTACACGTGGGTCTTTAAGGTATGTTCACAATACAGATAAGAATATTCAGGTAACTGTGTTGCAAGACACTCGTATAGCATAAACGTATTAAATCAATATAAAATGTAATCTGTAAAAATATTTCGTGGCCAGTCATTCGTGTATGGCAATTGAATTCAAATCCTCGTCAAAGAAGCTCTCTACTCTGACGTAGTGTAAATTTCGATATTGATATTGCATGCAGCTTAGTTGTTTCACTTAAAATGTCGACACTTCTTTCTTGTCTAATGGTTTGTGCAATGTTTCACTCAGAGTAATTAAATGCTTTCCAGGAGTCGTGCGAATCATTTCTACGAAATAATTACTAATAATGTAAACGCACAGTAAGAAAACACAAGAAGATATGAAAACGTCATGGCATGGAAAAGCGGTTGATCACATTCACAAAAATCTACAAATATAATTATAGTATTTCAGATACTAAAAACGGCGATTGCCGAAATTTCTTTCAAGAAAAAAGAATTATATGATCGTTAAGCGTGAAAGAAAAGGATTATATTAAATGGTTGACGTATTCATGTGAAATTAAGGCGCACGGAGGATCAAGCGTTATGTTAAATCCATATACCACAAATACTAATCTTAATATAACTTAAGAAAATATAGATCTTAGTATTTTAACAATAGAGGTGGTCATACAAGCTTCTAAGTTAACATTTGCAATTAATGAAACTTTTGCTCAACTAATATAAAATGGAAGCTTGTATTATTCTGGTAAAGATTTTTTTTTTTTTAATCTACATTTTTACATATTTTATTTCATTTTAAGTACACTTAATGAATTACGTTGTAAATAATTTTCGCCTATTTCTTCGTCTGTTATTTAGGTAACAAAGCACAAATCATCCCTGACGTCCAAATCCTTTTCCAGATAAGAAAATTAATTCCAGCGCGTTTCTAAATGGAAAATAGGAAAAGTTCCAACATGCCGTTTTAAGTTACGTTAATATTTTTCACCGTTCATGTTGAGATATCAGAATGACTCATCTCTCTAACTGAATTAATCCAAAGCGTTCCTCATGAATGACCGGAGACAGTTTTGCGCTTGACCGATTAAGACCTTACAACGATACCAACTCGTTCCGTTTTCACCTTAAGCCGCACATAATCTTTTCGAAGGAATAATCTTTTTGAATTGAACGAATGTCAAAAGAAGGAACATTTTAGAAGGCTTTGGCAGGTGTTTTTATCCCATAATTATGGATTAAAGCAGAACAGGTAAACAGTTTCTTCACATACACAAGACTAAACCTTTATTCCGATCCACTGAAAGAAAGTTTAAAATTGAAAATAAATTGATAAAGGAATGTATTTGCAAACTTTTAATCTAAGACCCTCCATCGCAATTTCAGAGCTTAGATTTTTTCAAATTTGAAAATATAAATAGTATATTTACTTAAATCTGTTAATTTACACAATAACCAAATTAATATTAACACAATGACTTGTCGAGCTCTGAAAAAGAAATTCAAACTTTAATTATTTGCTTGACATTACGAGCATAATATTTTCACTCCAAAAGATTTATCACGGTTCAATGAAATGTGCAATATATTTTGAATATAAATTGTGTGTGTGGTTTACTTCAGCAAACAATTCACTAAAAATGTTCTTTATTAACTGAAAAAGTTCTTAAACTTTAGTTTCATTATTCTTCCTGAAATTAATAATTTCAGTTTCCCACATCACATGCCAGATAGTTAAATCCTAATATTTGTGACTAGTTTAGCACAAAGCATTTAATACCCTCTCTCTAACTATAAATAATTATAAAATCATGCACTATTTAGATCTGTATTTATTATATTACTTAAAAACGTCGATGACAATCAATGACCTTAATATTCCGGAACAATTTAAGAAATGAAAAGAGATTTTTTAACACAATTAATCGAGTCAATTCATTTTAATTTTTGTCATTACGCCACGTTTTTATGAAAGTTCTTAAATGTGCCCATTGATTCCCATAATATTCTTTCACTAAATTCCTTACCTTTAGAACTCTTTATATATTAGGGTCGATTTTTTTTTAAATATTATCGATCAACTACATTTTAAAAACATTTATTCAAATGATATCTCGTTAAACCAACACAAAAATCATTAATGAAAGACATCATACTTAATTCTTAAATGCTTAATTTGCTCTAAGAAATAAATTTGAAAGTAGGTTTGAGAAATTAAGCAATACGAGCATTTGTATAGCATTTATTGAATATGTAGATAATACACAATTAGGAATATAATAAGAGAGGGCGGATGCCTTAGCTAAATGGAGCGCTGCTAATTATTCTCCAACTGATGCTGCCCTCACCTATACTGAATTGCATGTTATTCGAAAAAAGAAGTGTCCGCGCGGGGGGGGGGGCTATCTGAAGAATTCCACTAATTCAGGATTGGAAATCTGGGCGTGGTTTTGGTGGTTCCATTGCTTTCAATGGTCTTAAAGCTGACCAGATTGTATTTTCTAGGTTCGCTAGTGGCCATCTTCGTGGCCTTATCCGACCTGTCGTAAATGCGATGTAGACCAAGCTTGCCCCTAACAATTTCTTTTGTGCCAAGCATTTACTAAGGAGGATTTCCTTGTGAATCCCCAGCTGTTTCATCGATTTTGTGAGGATTGGGGGACCCGTGGATCTAGTGTACTAGATGAGATTAGAAACAACAACAGAAATATAGTTGGATTGCAAAACTATGAACTACACCAAACATACTAAAATTATAGACAAAATTCGATAATGAATTTATATCTAATATTTAATTGGTCTAAAATATAATTGATGACGACAAAAGAATTATATACAGCTTATGTTATAAAGAACAAAAAACAGTACTATTCATGATTAAGATTTAATTAAAAAGATTAAGTGTTTCAAATTTTTCCATCAATCAAGCCATTCCTCGAATTCACTATCTGAATAGGAATTACAAAATTTTAAAACAGGAAATTTTTTTCACACTTTTTTTTTTAATATGCAATATTTGATTAAAATAAATATGCATATGAATGATACACTTTTGTAAAATAGAACTAGTTAATCTTAAAATAAAAAAAATTACTAACTTATAAGGCTCAGAATTTGAAAATAAGAATTATATTTCATCAAATAAAAGCAATGCCTACATGCTTTATTAGCACGGGGAAAAAAACGGATATTAAATATTTCTTGGGAAAATGATCTAATGCCTTCATCCCTAAATATGACCCAATATATCTCATAAGACGTATTTTAATATAATAGTCTTTTCAGTATTGAAAAAATCCTATTCCAAAATATTTTGATAATCGCGATTGCAATGAAAATAATTCCAGAAAAGCAGTTGATATCGCTTGTTTTCCAAGAACTTCTCATTTTATTTGAAAAAACTGAAGAGGCTACATTTCTATTTCATACTAAAAGGCTGCAAATAGATATTTTCTTAGATTATAAGGACAGGAGAAAATTTTCATTTTGGTAGCAAAATATGTAAAATTTTAAAGTCTATTTTTTGAAGTAACTTATTTTATTTTCAAATATTTTAGAAATACTTTCTTAGTCCCCAATCGCTCATAACAAAGTTTTTGGAAATTTAAAAAATAAAAAAATAAATAAATAAATAAAAACTTTTTACAAAATTTTAATTTAAAAAAATAACACGGAAAAAAAACGAGCTCATAAAGTCTTAACTATTTATTCAAGACGAACAAAATTCAAAAATTTTATGGTAACGTGTCAATAACATTTGAAACAATTAATTATTCGTCATATGTAAGTCATAAATTGAAAGTATAACAGCAAATAAAATATAACAGGGAAAAAATGCTAGAAATTTCGTTATTCGCAATTTTAAAATAAATACTAAATAAAATTTAAAATTCCTGCTATTAACACATACACACATTTAAAATCTAAATGCACAGATTAGTTAAAGTAGTTAAACAAGTACCCACGTCGCGAATTTATTTGGATCGAAAAATATAGATACAGTTTCGAATAGAAAACATTGCAATTATTAGATCTGTAGTCAGCAAGTATACCATGACATATCTGATTGAACTGGCTCTTAAGAAACAGAATGACATGAAATAATAACAACCGGATTCATTTTTATGTGGCGGAGGAATTTCAACTTCATTTTCACGACTTTAAATACAACCTCCTAATTCATGCTAGTTCCCCCCACCCCAAATTTTTAATACAAAAATTTATTTTCCCTATTAATAAATACGTGAATTATTTCGAAACCGCATTTATTTAATGAATACTTTTGAATACATAAAATTATTAAATTAATAAAGTATTAAAAAGGACGATTTAATATTGAGCATAAATCAACCAATATCCACAATCATTAAAGCAATTAAAATTCTTAGATAATTTCAATATTTTAAGACAAATACATGCCAACAAATATGTACATTTGGTAAGGTGGTCGGTCAGTTTAACGCGAAGCCCTAGTATTTAGTTGGTATGCTTGGTACTCAGTTTTATCGACCCACTGAAGGGATGGGATGGAAGACTGAGTCGACCTTCCCAACAGGTGGACAGAACCTTGGACCTCTGCCTTGGGCACAAAGCGCCACCACTACGCCACTAACCTTCAGATCTTTTTATGCCTCATGGAAAACCAGATGATTCTAGTAATTTGTAATTATATCATGAAATAAAGTGGAATAATGAAACAGGTAATCATAAGTACAAACCAATTTTGTTTTTGCTCTATTGATGCATCTAAATCCTATATTTAGATTTCTCAGATATTATTTATCCTAGTGTATTATGGAAATAATTAGTTCAAAGAACACAATAAAATATTCTAAAAGCATTATTAAAAAAAATACCACAACATCATATTTTCATGGAGATTAGAAATTATAATGAAAAAACCAATGTAAAATAAAAAATAAAAATATTAAATGTAAACAAAATTGTTATATTTTAAAAATTAAAATAATTAAAAATATGATATCGTAAAATGGTGATCATGTTTTATCATCAATAGTAAATAAAAGAAAAAATATATTAACAATTTAATATTTTGGTTCTATTAATAACCAAATAAATCTGATAAATTAGCTTCATACAAATATGTATTAGATAATTTAATATTGTTGATTTTTTAAAAAAGAATTAAATATTGCTGATAATTTTCAGGGTAAGATCAAGATTTTTTTCCCCTTTTGAAAAGTGTATTATAATTATATAAATACTATATAATGACATGCAGTTTTAATATATATAGAATTTCAATTGATTTGCTGCATTTCATTTTTAATAAAATATATATTAATTGCTTTATGAATTACATTATAAATATTCTATAACAAATTATAGCTCCAGAAACTTTCGAAATGATTGTGTAAATTCTTTTTACTTAATAGGAATATATATTAAACAATACAGATGTTTATCAATTTTTAAGTGCAAGAAATAAGTTTTTGCTTTCTTACTAAGAATTTTCTCTTCTTGCTTGCTGACAATTCTTAAAAATTTCAAGTAATTTACTGCTTTAGCAATTTATAGCCAATTTATTAATTAGTAAGTCATTTATTGTCAACGTTTTTTTTTTAAAAAAAAAAATAATAAGTTTGGAGTTTAACGCTTAACATTTTTTGAGTAGTCGAATTAACTATATTATATACTGAATATGTCAATTACAATGCTATATATCAATACAA